>CM065740.1:51990904-52018404 GCA_033310375.1 Conus canariensis
ATTTCCGATTTATATATATATATATATATATATATTATATAGATAGATAGAGAGAGAGAGAGATTTTTCTCTCTCCCTCTCTGTTTTGGTTCTGACTGCTGAGTGCTGCGTTTGTTGGACGCAGGTATCGTTTGTGAGAGACAACTCTCTTTAATCATCAGGTGTTACAGTTACAGTTGTGTGGGTTTCCCCACTGTGTTGTGTGTGCACTCTGCGTACACGCTTACCCTGTAGAATGGTCTTGGACAGGGAGTCATGGTGAGATACATATCCACCCTCCACTGTACCCTGTAGAATGGTCTTGGACAGGGAATCATGGTGAGATACATGTCCACCCTCCACTGTACCCTGTAGAATGGTCTTAGACAGTCATGGTGAAATACATGTCCCGTACTAAGCAAAGTTTTGGTTGTCATTAAGAGAAAGCATTCTTGTACTCACCATTAGTTTTGACACATTAAGAGTTAACTTTCCACTGTCGTCTGTAAGTTTCAGCACATTATGCAGTAATATTTGTTGTCTCCTATTTTAAAACTCAACGGGTTGTATTATTTGCGAATTTTTTGGTCGTTAGAGTTAATATTCTCCTGTTGCCTGTTAGCATGGACACATAAAAGATTACTATTTGTCTGTTGCTTGCTTTTTCTTTTTTTTTTTCCAGGCCACAACTGCCAGCTGGGGTTGAGGACCATACCACGTGGCCGTTTCGTCACTTCCGCCGGCTCCCTGTGCCACTGTCGCCTGACCCGCAGGGGACGTAACCACAAGCTGGAAGCCGTCTGCCTGAACCCCAAGAGCGCCAGGTTCTCCAGGCTGCTCAGCAGACTGCACCAGAAGAGCCGAGGCACTTGAGAGGAGTGGCCGTAACTCCCTTCACTCGGCACCACGCTTCCACCGTTTTCTCTGCACAGACTGTTGTTGTGTGAACTCTCTCACGACGGTTATCTTCGGATTTTTTCAGCTCTTGCAAACGTTATCCCGTGACGAATGTTGCTCTTTCTGTCTTGTAGTTTTTTGTTTGTTTGTTTGTTTTTGTTTTTAACAAAATGGCGACGCCTAGACGTCGACAAAAATGAGCTGGCAAGATATGCCGTAAACCTTCGCATTTTATGCTGTAGAAAGCTTGTTGAGCAAGAGTAGGTGTTTCTATTAATACCTTTTGTGGATGAGCTGGGTTTTTTTTTTTAATGGCTTGTGAGTTGACTTCAACGCGGTGACAGCCCTGGTCTGGCCCTTTGTGGTCGGCTGGGCTGTAAGCAACATTATTTCTCTCTCTCTCTCTCTCTCTCTCTCTCTCTCTCTCTCTCTCTCTCTCTCTGTCCTCTCTACCTCTACCTTAATTCATCTTTCATTGACGTGACGACAAATTCCTAATGAAAATTGTTCGTTAAAGATGCTAACACAAAAATGTAAATTTTGCTTTGCTTACAGATTTATTGATAACTAGAATAATTCACCGACTAGCACGACGTTTGCTACCCATGTTAGTCAGATCAAAAAATCCACTTGGTAGTTTAAAAAAAATGTACATTTCCATTTGGTAGATTTGATTCAAGCACAACAGGTAGCAGCAAGCAGTCAGACCCAAATAAACTGTAATCAGGGAAGTTCACGGCCTGGGCTTACATGCATACCCGAACTGCTGCTGCTACTGTTACCAGTACCACTGCTGTTACTGCTATTAGAGAGAGACAAAGTCGGTGAAAGTGCGGTTTAGCCCCCCCCCCCTCCCCCCTCCCTCCTTCTCTCTTCACAGCGAGGTCAAGCTGTTCATTGACTGTTTTGTTTGTCCACCCGAGGGAGGGAACAATGGCCAGCTAAAACGTAGCAAATCATTGCAAATGATTTACGTCATAAGATTTGAAAAATAAAACTAAACAAACAGAACAAAACAAAACAAAACAAAACAGGCGTGTGTTCTATTCTTCAAACAGCCCAGCTGTGAAGATCCCACGAAGGGAAGGGAATAAGCGCCTTTAACGTTGTGGAACACCATCACCTTCTCCAGTCTGGCGTCAGCATGAATGATCGGCCTGTGTGTCGATGTCCTGTTGCGTTGATCAACATCGCTCCAATTCCATAGCGGAGTTCATTCCAAAAAGAGGAAGGCTTGCTGTTTGCACGCGCATGCTTGACTGACGTCAGATTTGGTAGTTCTGCCGGGAACCGCGTCTGTAAGCGCTGTCAGACTGGAGTATGTGCAGCCTGACAAGTGATGTTAAAACCCACAAAAGAAAAGGTGCAAGGTGACTCATAATACCAAGTGAATTTTCTGCAAACGTCTTTCTCAGATATTATACATGATGACCCACAAAATACACACAAAAAATATTTCCAATGGGTGCCAGCTATGAGGTGTGAAGAAATGCATTTGTCGAAAATTCACTTCTGTGTTTAAGTATTGTGTATGAAACTGCCGTTAATTCGCAGCTTGTTTAAGCATGTTTCTTTGTACTTCGACCTGTTTTCAATCAAATTGAAGTCAGTTACGCTCCAGATTAAACCTGTTTAAATCGCAGAGCAGAAAGCAAGCGGAACTGCAGGCGAGAACTGAAGCGATGTTGCCATTTCGCCACACAAAGGAACAACCACCACTTGAAAATACTCGAGCAACGCGTTTCCACCGATTAAGCCTTCGGTATGCAAAACAAGACATAACACGACGATGTGTCTATGTTTTGCTCTTCATCATGTGTGTTTTTGTTGCTCTTATTAGTCAAGACGCGTCGCCGTTAGTTATTATTTTGTTGGTGGTGGTGGTGATTCGATTCGCTTGGCGGCATACTAGCACAGGCCTAACTTTTATCCCCGTTCATCATGTGCGTCGTCTGAAAAAAAAAAAGAATTGGCAGCTGGTGAAAATTGGAGCAAAGCACTTTCAGCAAAGAGACATTTTCTGTCTTCTTCTTCTGGTAGGCACGCACAATCATCAGGTTATTTCACCGGTACTTTTCAGGTTGGGATTAGATAAAAGAAAAAAAGAAAGGAAAAAAGAAAAGAAAATCAAAGATAGGTGATCCAGCCAGGTACGACCGGCTCAGAGGTCCCCCTTCCCCCGTCCTCCCCCCCCCCTCCCCCCATCACAGCATGCTGCCGAACCGTGCCAGAAAAAGTCTGCAGAATCTCGTATCCCCCCCCCCCCCCCCCCCCCCCCCCCCTCCTGAGTGGAAAGCATGATGGCGCTGGCAGTGTCGGCAGGTGGTTCTTTGTGATTCCTGGAGGAGGAGGAATTGGGCGGCTGTTGTGTGCGGCATTGCAGGCAGCGGCACTGATGGCAGTGAACTGTTTGTATGTGTGTGGTTAGGAGCTTTCTCCATTCTGTCGTTCCTTTCTTTCTCTGCATTCTTTCGTTCCTTTTTTGTTAGTTTTTTTTCGTCGTTTCTTTTTCTTTCTTTCTCTCTTTTTTTTTTTTGCATTCTTTTTATTTCTTTCTTCGTTTCATTTTTTTCATTCCCTCCTATTATTTTTTATTTTCCTGTCTTTCACTTTCTTATTTTTCCCTTTTCTTTTCTTCACTTTCTATCTTTCTTTCTTCATTTTTTGCACTTTCACGTGTTTTCTGTATTTCTTTCCGTCTGTGTCTTGCTCCACGTTTTTTTTTTTCTTCACCTTTTTCCTTTATTTCTTGTTGCTTTTCCATCAGTCCACTGTGCTGTGTGTCAGGCATCATGCCCTCGGCGATTCGTCTGGCTTCCTTGTACACAACCACATCTAGCCTTCACGTAACCGCAACCTCGGTGTCGGCAGTGCATAGGGAGCAGTCAGTGTCCGATCGCTGCGAGGCAGCCCGCCATAGGAGACACTGCACTGCTGCCGAGGCACTGGATGTTCAGTGGTGCCTGTGTTCATCCCACTTCGCCCGCATACTGCGGTAAATACTTGTTTAGACATGGTGCTGAGAGTCCTTTATTTGTTTACAATTTCATACCGCGCGCAACTTCAGGAATGGTCAACTTTCTCAAACATAGGCCGGTATACTGGTGTCTGCATTTGGCTCGTAGTCCGTTGTACAGTTCTTACCCGTGCTCTGTTCAGCTTCTTACTCTTGCAGTGGCGTTAGGAAGTAGCAGAAGGTGGGGGAAGGGGGGTGGGTGGGTTTGTTGTGGAGGATGGGGGGTGGGGCGTAGTTGAAGAATCGTTACGCGATGACGAAACCAAGGAACGTCTGTACGTTTTGAAAATGACTCCATTACTCCGATAAGTTGAAGAGTCCCGCTGTGTTGGAAATGACGCTTCACAGTTGGAGAGTCCACAGAGAGGGGAGTGTGTCCCATGGCGTAGTGTGGACAACGGTGCTCCGAAGACAACGACAGCGCTGTACGAGTTTTTCGCTCTTCCTCTTCCGTTCTCAGTTTTTTTTTTTAACATAGAGGGGGTAGAAAAAAAAAAGGGGGGGGGGGGATGCCTACCCACCCGCATTCCCCTATCAAAGTCCGTGAGTAGTGCGGCAACTGCCCACCTGACCCTTCCCCTCTCACCCTTCTCTCTGCTCCTATGGTACTGCTTTGGTCCTTCTGTGAGGAACACGAAATTTCTGGTGCGTTTTTAGATGTGTTTTAATGAGTTATGGAGATTTTTGTTTTTCTTTCTGATAATGACTTGAGGGTTGACTTCAGTGTGGTGACAGTGCGGTCGGCTGGGCTAAAAACAACATCCTCGTATCTTATCTTTGAGGAGTAGACCGTTGCTGTCATCTGTAACTGTAAGCTGAGGCGGCTGTGGCCATCTCAGATAGAACGGTTCAAAGTTGTCCGGCTGTTGCTTGGTCGTTCTCCTGGCATCACTTCCGGTAGTATCGGTTGGTTTGTGTCTGCCATGGCTTGTGCTTCATGTTCGGCTGTTCAGAGATGTCCCACCTCATGTGATCTTTGAATTCCTGAGAGAGATCAACTCTTTTCTTCTGATCTAAGGTTTTACATTAGAAAAAAAATGTAACGAAATTTCCGATGTGTTTTTAGAAGGTGTATTTGAAACGGTTTTGTGCATCATTTTTTGTTTGTTTGCAAAAGATGACTTTTGAGTTGACTTCAACGCGGTGACGGCCTTGATATGGCCCTTTGCGGTCGGCTGAGCTATAAGCAACAATATCTCTCTCACCCACCCACACTCCTCCAGCAAAGTCGGTGGGACGAGCGGCAACTGCCCACCTGATCCTCCCCCCCCCCCTCCCTCCATTCCTTCTTTCTGCTGCTCTGCCACTGCTTTCTTCGTTTCTGTGAGGGACAGACCGTTGTTGTCCTCTGTTGTTTGAAGCCGAAGTGGCGGTTAGCATTCAGGTGTAACGATTCCAAGCTGCCCGGATGTTGCTCGTTGGCTTTCTTCTGGCTTCACTTTCGGCACTGCTGACGGTTCACTTGTGTCTGCTCTTCACGTTGAGTTCATCAGAGCAGGCCGTGACACTGCTCGGGAATCCACATTTCTTTTTGTAGTCGCAGTTCTTACAGAACAGGGAGTACTTTACAATGGGAACGAAGAAATGTTGTCTCTGTGTGTGTCTGTCTGTCTGTCCGTCCGTGGTCAAAATGTGTTCCACTCGCTCCAGACAAAACTACTGGGCCGATCTTTCTGAAAATTTGTAGGTATGTTCATTATGGGTCACAGATGATGCCCGATGTTTATTTTACCGTTATAGCCGTTAGTAACGGCTATAACGGCCCATAACGGTTTTTCTTCTTTATGGAAAATCTCAGGAAGTACTTGGCCGATCTTTCTGAAAATTTGTAGGTATATTCATTATGGGTCACGGATAATGCCCGATGTTCATTTTTTACCGCTATTGCCGTTACTAACGGCTGTAACGGCCCATAATGGTTTTGTTCTTTATGGAAAATCTCAGAAAGTATTAGGCCGATCTTTCTGAAAATTTGTAGGTATGTTCATTATGGGTCAGAGATGATGGCCGATGTTTACCAGAATAGCCGTTACTAACGGCTATAACGGCCCCAAACGGGTTTTCCTCTTTATGGAATATCTCACGCGTATTCAAGATAAACTGGGAGTACGTTTATATGCTTTGCATCTTGTTTTATCCGTAGATCCCTTCTCGTGGAGCCTAGCCCCAGGGCGCCAGACTGACCCACGGTATGTAGGACCTCTTCGCTGTGCGTGACAGGAACTCTTTCGCCCTCCCGTGAAACTGTTCTTTGAGGTTGTCAGTGGAATTGTCGCCATCCTTCTCAAGAGGCTGAGTGCAGCAAAACCCGCCTTGGGCATTCGCCGGGAAGGTCATCGCCATCTTAACCATCCTTCAGCTCGTCCAGGTTCAACATTTTTGCAATTTTTTTATTTTGTTGTTATGTTTAGTTTTGCTGCCTCATCTTCAGCGTCCCCTTTTGGGTCAGGGCTATCCACGTGGCTCATTCCGGCCTTCCCTGACACAGCCACACCCGATTCGTCCTGTCGCAGCCCTTAGCTCTGGCAGTGCGCGGGGAGCCGTCAGTGCCTTCGTCAGACAGTCTACCAAGAGAGAGAGAGAGAGAGAGAGTGCACTGTTGCCGCTTTACTTTGAGCTCAGTGATGCCTGCTCCAAGCCAGCCAACACGGGACACCACCTACGACACTAGGCCACCTACTGACAATTGCGTAGACGCGGAAACGGCGTGAACGAGGCGTCCGTTAAAGTACGACCCCCGTGAACTTGCCCCAGCAGACCGTTCCACAGTCCCATTTCATTAGTCTATTTTATCCCAAAGGTATCCACTGTCCCATTTCTCAGTCTGTTTTATCCTAAAGGTACCCACTGTCCCATTTCTGTCTGCTTTGTCCCAAAGGTACCCACTGTCCCATTTTTCAGTCTGCTGTGCCCCAACAGTTCCACTGTCATGTTCTGTTCGTGCGTTGTGTTAAAAAGAGTCCCAATGTCCTATTTCATCAGTTTTGAAGTCATAGAGTCCCAGTGTCCTATTTCATCCGTTTTGAAGTCATACATAGTCCCAGTGTCCTATTTCATCAATGTTGAAGTCCTACAGAGTCCCAATGTCCTATTTCATCAGTTTGGAAGTCCTACAGAGTCCCAGTGTCCTATTTCATCAGTCTGGAAGTCCTACAGAGTCCCAATGTCCTATTTCATCAGTTTTGAAGTCCTACAGAGTCCCAATGTCCTATTTCATCAGTTTGGAAGTCCTGCAGAGTCCCAGTGTCCTATTTCATCAGTTTGGAAGTCCTACAGAGTCCCAATGTCCTATTTCATCAGTTTGGAAGTCCTACAGAGTCCCAGTGTCCTATTTCATCAGTTTGGAAGTCCTACAGAGTCCCAGTGTCCTATTTCATCAGTTTGGAAGTCCTACAGAGTCCCAGTGTCCTATTTCATCAGTTTGGAAGTCCTACAGAGTCCCAGTGTCCTATTTCATCAGTTTGGAAGTCCTACAGAGTCCCAATGTCCTATTTCATCAGTTTGGAAGTCCTACAGAGTCCCAATGTCCTATTTCATCAGTTTGGAAGTCCTACAGAGTCCCAATGTCCTATTTCATCAGTTTTGAAGTCCCTACAAAGTTCCACTGTTCTCTTTCATTCAAGGCTAGAAATTGACATCGCAGCACTCAGCGAAGTTCGCTTTGCAGAACAAGGATCACTCGTGGAGCATGGAGCGGGATACACACTCTACTGGTCGGGAAGGGAGAAAGAAGAACACCGACTCTCAAGGGTTGGCTTCATGATAAAGAACTCTGTTGCCAAAAAGCTACAATACCTGCCAGTTGGTCACTCAGATCGCCTGATGAGCCTCCGTCTGCCTTTACAAACAAAAGGAAACCAATATTTAACCATCATCAGCGTGTACGCTCCTACTCTGCAGGCAGATGCCATAGTGAAAGAAGCCTTCTACAGAGATATCAGAAATCTAGTGCTGAGCATCAAGAAGAAAGACAAAATTCTGATCATGGGCGACTTCAGCGCTAGAGTGGGCAGAGACTTTGAAATGTGGAACGGGGCATTGGGAAGACACGGAGTGGGCAATTGCAACGAAAACGGAAGGATGCTTCTGGAGTTCTGCAGCGAGGTTGGTCTGACTATCACGAACACCCTATTTCAGCAGAAAGACCGCTACAAAACAACCTGGAGACACGCAAGGTCCAAGCACTGGCATCTACTGGATTATATCCTGGTGCGCCAAAAGGATGCTAAGGATGTCGCTCATACGAGGGTCATGACGAGCGCTGACTGCAACACGGATCATAGGCTAGTTCATGCAAAGCTCAGGCTAACCCTGAAACCAGAAGAGAGGAAGGGAGGCCCAAAGCTAAAGAAACTTCAGGTCGACAAGCTGTCAATGTTGGAGGAAGAATTCCAGAGGGAAGTAAACGAAAGGCTGAGAAACTCCACCATCCCAGTAAATGCACCCCTCGACCAATGGAAGGAACTTAAAACCATCCTTCAGGAAGCCACAGAAAAAGTAGTTGGCTTCTCAACACGGAAAAATCAGGATTGGTTTGATGAAAACGACGTGGAGATACAAGAACTCCTCGAGGAAAAGAGGTCATGCCAATATGTTCAGCTCTCCTAATGACCAGAAGACCAAAATGGCTTACAGAACAGCTTGCAGCAAACTGCAAGCAAAATTGGAGTCATGGAAAATTCATGGTGGATAGCATTGGCGGAACACACACAGATGTATGCTGATCAGGGAAATTCCAGAGCCTTCTATGAATCGCTTCGCGCAATATATGGTCCAAGCTACCAACTGCAGGCACCACTGCGCTCTTCGGATGGCACAAGCCAACTTGTCGACAGGCAAGCTATCCTACACTGATGGACCGAACATTATGGAAACCTGTTTGGGGAAGAGAGGACTGTGGAAGCAACATCTATAGACAACATACCTCAGGAAGAGGTAAAGATGGACCTGGACAACGCCCCCACACACGAAGAAATCAAGGCAGCAATAAAGAAGCTGAAGTGTCACAAAGCACCAGGCATCGACGGTATCCCAGCAGAGGTATATAAGCATGGAGGAGACACCCTCATTCAGAAGCTTGAGGAGCTATTCACATCGTGCTGGAATGAAGGAGTAGTGCCACAGGACAGGGCGGGATGCAGTGATTGTCTCCCTCTATAAGAATAAGGGTTCCAAATCAGACTACTCCAACTACAGAGGCGTCACACTGCTCTCCATTGCTGGCAAGATCCTTGCCCGGGTTCTTCTGGACAGGCTCGTCCCATCCATTGCTGAGGTAAACCTCCCGGAGAGCCAGTGCGGCTTCAGAGCAAATAGAGGAACAGCTGACATGATCTTCGTGCTGAGGCAGATCCAAGAGAAGTGCAGAGAACAGAATATGAACCTATTTGCAGCATTTATAGACCTCACGAAAGCCTTCGACACAGTCAGCAGAGATGGCCTATGGAAAATAATGACCAAACTTGGATGCCCCCCAAAGTTCCTTGCAATGCTGCAACAACTCCACGAAGGACAGGTGGGTCAGATCAAGTGCATTGGTAATTACTCTGAAGATTTCCCAATCAGCAGTGGAGTGAAGCAAGGCTGCGTATTAGCCCCAACACTCTTCGCGATCTTCTTCAGCATGATGCCGAGAGAAGCAAAGGAGGATTTAGACGAGGGGATTTATATCAGATTTAGGACCGACGGCAGCGTATTCAATTTACGAAGGCTTATGGCCCATGCGAAGACCTCAGAAAAAGCCATCCTGGACCTGCTCTTTGCAGATGACTGCGCCCTCCTGGCACACACAGAAGAAACCCTGCAGGTCATCGTAGACCGCCTTTCACAGGCAGCCAAGGCATTCGGTCTGACTGTAAGTCTGAAGAAAACTGAAGTCCTCCACCAAAAAGCACCAGGGACCGCGTACACTGCTCCCCACCACATAAGCATTGATGGCCATCCCCTTAACACGGTAGAGCATTTCACCTACCTGGGCAGCGTCATGTCGAACGACGCTACGGTGACCAAAGATGTGGACAACCGCCTGTCAAAGGCAAGCAGTGCATTTGGCCGCCTCCAGAACAGAGTATGGAAAAACCACTCCTTGCGACTCTCCACAAAGATGCAAGTCTACCGAGCTGCTGTACTGTCCACACTGCTATACGGATCAGAGGCATGGGTGCTGTACCAGAAACAAATAAAGCGGCTGGAGCAGTTCCATCAGAGATGCCTCCAGTTCATCATGGGCATCAAGTGGAAGGACTACGTAACGAACATAAAAGTCCCGGAAAGAGCTCAACTGCAAAGCATCGAGTCAATGCTCATGCTAAAACAACTTCGCTGGACAGGGCACATCACCCGGATGCCTGACACTCGCATGCCAAAAGCAGTATTCTATGGGGAGTTGGTCCAAGGCAAACGCAATACAGGCGCATCACAGAAAAGATTCAAGGACCAACTGAAGAAGCAACTATCCCAAGCGGACATCAGCCCCAAGACTTGGGAGCAGTCAGCATCAGATAGAGGTAGCTGGAGAGCTTCAACGCGCAGGGGAACCCAACACTTCGAGGAAACCAGACGTCAGAACATACAGGAGAAGAGAAGGAGAAGGAAAGACCCAGGTCCGCAGCCCAACAACGCAGGCCAGATCTACACCTTTCCACAATGCCACAGATCCTGTAGATCACGAATCGGACTAATTAGTCATCAAAGGACATGCCGCCCATCCCTGGCGGGAACTTCCCACTAATCTTCGCAAGCGAAGAACTAGCCATCATCACAAAGTTCCACTGTTCTATTTCATTAGTTTTGAAGTCCTACAGAGTCCCAGTGTCCTATTTCATCAGTTTTACTGTCCTACAGAGTCCCAATATCCTATTTCATCGGTTTTGAAGTCCTAGAGAGTCCCAATGTCCCATTTCATCGGTTTTGAAGTCCTACAGAGTCCCAATGTCCTATTTCATCAGTTTTGCTGTCCCACAGAGTTCTAATGTCTTATTTTGTTAGTTTTGAAGTTCTACGGAATCCCAATGTCCTATTTCATCAGTTTTGAAGTCCTACAGAGTCCCAATGTCCTATTTCATCAGTTTTGAAGTCACTGTGGAGTCCCACTGTTCTATTTCATTACTTTTGATGTCCTACAGAGTCCCAATGTCTTATTGCACCGGTTGTGAAGTCCTACAGAGTCCCAATGTCCTATTTCATCAGTTTTGAAGTCACAATGGAGTCCCACTGTTCTATTTAATTACTGTTGAAGTCCTACAGAGTCCAAATGTCCTATTTTATCAGTTTTGCTGTCCTACAGAGTCCTAATGTCTTATTGTGTTAGTCTGTTCCGTCTCAAACAGTCCCGCGGTTCTTTTCCGACCCACAGATTTGCACTTCCGTGTTTCATTTTCCTGTGATGTGTCAGAGAGTTCGACTGTCTTATTTTGACGGTCTGTTGGGTCCTAAAGCATACCACTGTGCTATTGCATTGGTCCGTTTTGTCCCAAACTGTCCCACTGCTCTGTTTCTTTTGTCCGCTCTGTCCCGAACAGTCTCACTGTCCTATTTCATTAGCCTGTCCAGTCCCAGAGAGTCCTGGTTAATTACTTTTATTCCCTCGTCGTCCAGTCCCACTGTCATCTTTCATTGATACGTTCTTTCCTAAAATGGGCTGGTGTCTTATTCCATTAGTCTGCTATGTCCAGAAGTGAGCCATTGTCCTATTTCATTAGTCTGTTTTCTTCCGCAGAATATATTTCATGAGTCCCTTTTGTCCGAAAGGGTCCCTCTGTCCTATTTCATCAGTCTGTTCTGTCCCAAAGCAGTCGGCTGTCCACTTTCATGTGTGTGTTGTGTCCAGACCCGTCCTTCTGTCCTACCCCGTCCTTCTGTCCTACCCCGTCCTTCTGTCCTACCCCGTCCTTCTGTCCTACCCCGTCCTTCTGTCCAAACCCGTCCTTCTGTCCTACCCTGTCCTTCTGTCCTATCCCGTCCTTCTGTCCAAACCCGTCCTTCTGTCCTACCCCGTCCTTCTGTCCAAACCCGTCCTTCTGTCCAAACCCGTCCTTCTGTCCTACCCCGTCCTTCTGTCCTATCCCGTCCTTCTGTCCAAACCCGTCCTTCTGTCCTATCCCGTCCTTCTGTCCTACCCCGTCCTTCTGTCCTATCCCGTCCTTCTGTCCTATCCCGTCCTGTGTAAACCCGTTCTTCTGCCCTATCCCGTCCTGTCCTATCCCGTCCTTCTGTCCAAACCCGTCCTTCTGTCCTACCCCGTCCTTCTGTCCTACCCCGTCCTTCTGTCCTATCCCGTCCTGTGTAAACCCGTTCTTCTGTCCTATCCCGTCCTGTGTAAACCCGTTCTTCTGCCCTATCCCGTCCTGTCCTACCCCATCCTTCTGTCCTACCCCGTCCTTCTGTCCTACCCCGTCCTTCTGTCCTACCCCGTCCTTCTGTCCTATCCCGTCCTGTCCTACCCCGTCCTTCTGTCCTATCCCATCCTTCTGTCCAAACCCGTCCTGTCCTACCCCGTCCTGTCCTACCCCGTCCTTCTGTCCTACCCCGTCCTTCTGTCCTACCCCGTCCTCCTGTCCTACCCCGTCCTTCTGTCCTACCCCGTCCTTCTGTCCTACCCCGTCCTGTCCTATCCCGTCCTTCTGTCATACCCCGTCCTTCTGTCCTATCCTATCCCGTCCTTCTGTCCTACCCCGTCCTGTCCTACCCCGTCCATCTGTCCTACCCCGTCCTCCTGTCCTACCCCGTCCTCCTGTCCTACCCCGTCCTGTCCTACCCCGTCCTTCTGTCCTACCCCGTCCTTCTGTCCTACCCCGTCCTTCTGTCCTACCCCGTCCTGTCCTATCCCGTCCTTCTGTCATACCCCGTCCTTCTGTCCTACCCCGTCCTCCTGTCCTACCCCGTCCTCCTGTCCTACCCCGTCCTGTCCTACCCCGTCCTTCTGTCCTACCCCGTCCTTCTGTCCTACCCCGTCCTTCTGTCCTACCCCGTCCTTCTGTCCTACCCCGTCCTTCTGTCCTACCCCGTCCTGTCCTATCCCGTCCTGTTCTATCCCGTCCTTCTGTCCTATCCCGTCCTTCTGTCCTATCCCGTCCTGTCCTATCCCATCCTGTCCTACCCCGTCCTTCTGTCCTATCACGTCCTTCTGTATGTCCCAAAGCATTGTACTGTACTGATTTATTGGTTGGATTCGTCTCAAAACATCCAACCGTTCCCATTATGTTAGTGTGTTGTGTCCTAAAGCAACCCGACTATCCCATAATATCAGTCTGTCCCAGTGTTCTGTTTCAGTCGTCAATTTTCCCTAAAGAGTCCCATGTCCTCTTCTTTGGGTCTGTTCTGTCCTAAAGAGTATCATCGTTTAATTTCATTAGACAGTGTTGTCCCCCCCCCCCCCCCCCCAAAAAAAAAAAAAAAAAAAAAAGCCCGCTATCTTATTTCATATATCTGTTTGCCCTAAAGAATCCCAGTGTTCCATTTCATGAACGTGTTCCGTTCCCCCCAAAATCACACGGTTCCATTTCAATAGTCCGGTCGAGTCGTGTCCTCCGCTTTTCCCTACATGTTTGAGGTGTCTGAACGTTTCACGTTGCCGTGACGGTAGTCCTTTGAGGGAAGTCGAACGGTGGCTGTCCCTGTACCATCCTCCTCGCTTCCAGCTAGCGGTACAGGTATGAAAAATGAAGTGATGCAAAGGAGAATGTCACACAATTCAGCGATCTCCCGGTAAGAGATTTAACAATAGTTGCATTTGCATTTGTTCAATTTTGTCCTAAGGATTGCTGCTGCATGGTTACGTTGTTGCATTTGGCGTCCAGTTTGCTGCATTGTTACATTGTTAGGTGTTTTTTTTTTTCGTGGAGATTGCTGCAGTTACATTCTTACATTTTTCGTGAGATTGACGCATGGTTAAGTTGTTGCACAAACGTGGAGATTCCTGCATAGTTACATTGTTGCGTTTTTTTCCTCCGGGACCGCAACATTGACTTTTTTTGTTTTGTTTTGTGGCGATTGGTGTGTTGTTGCATCGTTGATTTTGTTGTTGTTGTTCAAATTGCTGCATTGTTATGTTATTCGTGGAAAATGCTGCACTGTTACATTCTGCTTGGACATTTCACGTTTTATGTGGGGAATGCTGCATTGTTAAGAGACAATTTTACATGGGCATTACTGCATTGTTACACTTTCCATGGAGCTTGCTGCGTCGTTACAGTTGATGTGGAGGATTCTTGCATTGTTACATGGTGTGACAAGTGAATCTGGCTGCATTCTGACATTTTCAGTGGAGACTGCTGCATTCTTACATTTTTTGCAGTATTCCTCCAAACCGCTGCATTGTGACATTATAGGTTGCATTATTGTGGTCGTTGTGTGTCCAGGTGTTGACCGATCTCCACCCGTCGTACCAGACCGTCCACTGTGGCATTTTGGTGGGGTGTGGGGGATCGTTTGACGGAACTCTCATTTCTTCTCCAGATAGCCGACAGTGAATGGGCGGAGGTAAAGTCCGGCCTGAGTGAGATAGTGTCGAGACTCGGGATCCTGTTTTCTCAACGTCGAACTTCAGTTACCGGTCGAACCCTCCACATTAAATGATCACACAGTTTCAAAGTAGGAATTGTCGTAAGTAGCGTAGACTGAAAAGTGTGAACATAGTCGTGTGAGGTAGTGTTGTATATATGTTTTTGTATGCCCGAATGTTTGAAACGTTGCTATTTGTACATATATGTACTGCTGCTTTTTCCAAAAACAAAAAAAAATTCTTATAAGGTTTAGCTGGTGTAATCATGACGAGACCATTTGCCTGTTCATCTTTGTATCATTAATGTATCCTCCACACCCTGAAACTAGGGAAGCCGAAATCATTGTGAGGCTGAATTTGGTTGCTGAATTTCATAGATCTGGTTAAGTTTGCTGGGCTCAAAGATGACCCATTTTGAACTTTGAAGTGCGCTGATACCAATCCCTTGGACTGAAACTGCTCTTTACAGCCGGTCCCGAACAGGAACAAGAAGGGATTGGGGGGTAGTCAGGAAAAGGAGGAGAGGGGAAGCTTGTGGGAGGAAAGGGGGAGGGGGGGTTGGGCGGCGCAGTTTGTCGTTCTTGATTCGAAAGGAGGATCGTGGCGGCGAGAGAATGACCTGAGAAAAGGGAGACAACAGACTGTCTTTTGCATGTCATGTTCAGAGGAGTTAGTGCCCCTGCCATAGAAACTCGTCGTCCGTGGTCTTTTTTAGTTTTTAGAATCGTGTTAACCTGGTGTTATTGTTTTACACGCGCTCGCAAGCAAGCAAATCTCTCTCTCTCTCTCTCTCTCCCCTCTCACACACACACACTTTTGAATATTGCTTGTTTGGTTTACTAAACTACTCGGGCATCCTTTTTTGTCACACAGGCCACTCGTTTTATACCCATTCTTATCTTTTAAAAGGTGAAGAAGCTCTGTGGTGTATTCTATGTCATGTTCCACTCACAGTGACACATATTCTTTTAGACTGTTGGGACTTGCACGATGTGAGAGATCAACACTTTACAGCAGAGTCCATGAAAACCCTGTTCAGAGATGTCCCGCCTGACGCGATCTTTTGAGTTTCTAAAAGAGATTAACATTTTTCATCTGATCTAAGATTTTACGGAAGAAAATTTTCAACGATGTTTCTAGTACGTTTTTAGAAGATGCATTTTAAAGAGATGTGTGAAAGTTTTTTGTTTTGTATTTTTAGATGACTTGTGAGTTGATTTTAACGTGGTGACAGCCCTGATATGGCCCTTTGCGGTCGGCTGGGCTGGGCAACATTACCTTAACTTACCTTTTTTTGTGCACGCACACACATGCAGAGACGCGAAAACGCACACACACGCACGCGCTACCACACGCGTCGACGAACCATTTATGATAGTAATGGTGATTCATATTTGAATTTGTATTATCTCCCCCCCCCCCCCCCCAATTACTGTTGAATTTTGGATGCTGTAAAAACGGTATCGTTGTTAATACAACATAGTTTGGTCACAGATATATCTATCTCTGTGTGTTTGCGCCCGCTGGAGAGCATATAATTATGCAGAGCATGAATGCAACAGCGGGAAGATAATTATTTCTGCAAAGTTTCCATATGCTCGTAGAACAGTGAACCTGGTATAACTGCCCCGAGTCTGTGTGTTGTCTGATTGTGTTTGTGCCTGATGATTTAGTTCATGTCTCCCCCCCCCCCCCTTCCTCCTCCAATCTCAGGGTTATGAGGCTTTCTTAAAACGCAATTCTTCAGTAAACAAGTAGGGTAACTTTTGCTCCCATGAGAAAACCTAACACAGAGTAACTTTTATTCAATATTGGCACAACCTTTTAAACTTGAATAAAGTCAGACAAATACAAAGACGAACAATCTAATAGTGGCGGGGAAAAACAAGCGCAGGCCAACAACTCCTCTGTCATCAATTCTTCGTCACTATCTAGTTTGTAAAATCTTGGAGAAGGGGGGGGGGTGTGTGTTTAAGGTCATGAGACGGTCCCACGCGACTGAGTGGACAATTTCTAGAAATGAAGAATTAGAACAGGAACAACAATATAATTTCCGCAATTAATGACAGTAATTACAATGAGTTGAAATAGATGAAAGGTAAATGAAAAACGAAAAGGGAAACAACTACCACTTCTGCTGTTGGTTAGACCTGATTGGATTACTTCCCTTTCATCGGAAAGCTGTGCGAGGCTGGAACGTAATTTGCGGAACACATTTTCGACAAGACATTTCCCAGTTCGTCCGATTCTCATGCAACACCTTCCATTAAAGCGAACTGTGTACATGTACCTACAATACAACAACTGCAATAAATCACAGGGCTTTGATCAGACGAAGTGGGTAGTTTCAGTTTCAGTTTCATCAAGGAGGCGTCACTGCGTGCGGACTAGTCCATATACGCTACACCATATCCGCTAAGTTTTGAGACCACACTACGCATGATTTGAAGCTGATGGATAAATGAATTAACAACAAAGATGAGACAATTGAAGAAAAGGGTCTCGTGACTACGACTCAGCGGATGTCTGACCTACGCATTAGCCCAACGCGCTGGTCAGACCTTGAGTGCCTACCTACCATTTTTTCTTTTATGTGTGTAGCGGATGTAACAATGACTGTTGACGGGGTGGGGAAAACCATGCTGTTTATGCGTTGGGGCAAACCGTGCTGTTGATGGGGTGGGGCAAACCGTGCTGTTGATGGGGTGGGGCAAACCGTGCTGTTGATGGGGTGGGGCAAACCGTGCTGTTGATGGGGTGGGGCAAACGGCTGTTGATTGATGGGGTGTGGGCAAACGGTGCTGTTGATGGGGTGGGGCGAACGGTGCTGTTGGGGTGGGGCGAACCGTGCTGTTGATGGGGTGGGACGAACCGTGCTGTTGATGGGGTGGGGCAAACCATACTGTTGGTGGGGTGGATAAACCGTGCTGTTGATGGTGTGGGACAAACCGTGCTGTTGATGGGGTGGGACAAACCATGTTGTTGATGGAGTGGACAAACCATGCTGTTGATGGGGTGGGGCAAACCGTGCTGTTGATGGGGAGGGGCAAACCGTGCTGTTGATGGGGAGGGGCAAACCGTGCTGTTGATGGGGTGGGGCAAACCATGCTGTTGATGGGGTGGGGCAAACCATACACTTGATGGGGAGGGGCAAACCATGCTGTTGATGGGGTGGGACAAACCATGCAGTTGATGGGGAGGGACAAACCATGCTGTTGATGATGTGGGGCAAACCGTGCTGTTGATGGGGTGGGCAAACCGTGCTGTTGATGGGGTGGGGCAAACCGTGCTGTTGATGGGGTGAACTGGATGGGCAAGTCTTGCAGTGACGTTGAAAGGTCTGCCATTACGGTGAACAACATCAGCAGCCAAAGGCTGTGTTCGGGGCAGGTCTTGAGACAGCTGGCCTTTGTCCTCGTTGTTGGCAATGATTTAGATGGATATTTTAAAAATGCTTTAATGTTTTGGGAGAATCTTCTGTCCGGAAGGGGGTGTTTACTAACGCTGGGGACTACGCAGTTATCATTAGTAAGGGGCTATGTCTACCTCTAAAACGTTGTTAAGGATGTCTTTTTTGTTGTTGTTGAGTTTAGCTAGAAGAATATAAAAGTATAATGTTCGGCTGTCGTGGTGTACGATGACCCAAGAACTTGCCGTTCCGTTAAAGAGGATTGACGCTGTGGCTGATCAGTACGATGCGGGCCCGGATAGTTCTGCCATAAGTCGGGCAGATGTGATCTGCTGGCACTGAAGATAGGAGGTGGCGCTGATTGTATAAGGCGTATTTCAAAGAGTTGTGTGAATGCTTTTTTTTTTTTTTTTTTTTTAAATGACTTGTGATTTGACTTCAACGCTGTGACAGCACTGACATGACCCTTTGCGGTCGGCTGGCTATAAGCAAAGTTACCTTACCTCTTCCCCTTCTTCCCTCCATCCTCATGTCAACATTCAAACGTAGCATGCGCCTATACACCAACGCAACACCCGCCTACTATATCCTTCTCCAACATACGCTCACACTACCATACTTCCCACTATTTACCTCGTATACAAGTTACAGCTGTATTTCTGTCCCCTCTCCCTACACTCACTTCGTTTGCTACATTAATCTATTTTTTACTTATAGACCTATCCCTCCCTCTTCTCCATCTGAATTTTTTTTTTCAATTTCATATACTACCTCCTCTACATGAGTTTCCCTTCCGTCTTTCCTGTGCATATGTGTGTGTTTAGGTGAAGTGGAGGTATGTGAGCCCCCCCCCCCCCCTTCCATTTTGCCAGTCATTACTATTAGCACCAGCATGTTTGCTTTTCCAATAGTACTGTTTCCACGACTTTCCGTTCCCACTTTCCTGTGTGTTTGTGTAGGCGCAGGTATATATGACCTACCTCCGCCCCTCACCCCCCCCCTCCCTTCCCCTTCTCTCGCTCTCTCCTGTTCCCATGGCAACGTTAGCCCTCCCCAACAGCCTCGTTTTCATTCAACGCCCATCTTGCGCTGCATATGAGAAGATAAGGCTGGTGTTGCGTTGGTGTATAGGCGTTGGTGTTAGGATGGGCGCTATAGAAATTGTCATTATTATTATCATTATTATTATCAGCGATCGCTCGTTCTTCATTTTTCTTGTCCTGCGTCTTATTTCTTGTCTAAGAAAACCTAAGAGGTTGACACGCGTCGTGTTTTGTCTTGTTATTCGTTTGTCCATGTTGATTGGCAGAGTTATTGAAAATACTTTTTAAAAAAATCATCCTTTATGCATCTGTTACCACTCGTTAAGGAAACGTCCCCTTCCTTCCCTTGCTTTTACAGATATTTGGAATATTTTGTGCACACTTTTTGTAGCAAATGAGTTCATTTTTGTTGAAAATTGCACCACTAAGAGTAATACGGTATACGGGTGTGGCTTATGTCAGGGAGCTCCGATGGACATTTGTATTCGTTCATGTCCAGAAACTCTCGTGGACATGCTGTATGTGTCTGTCTGGGAGCTCTGATGGACATGAATGGATATCGAGGAGCTTTGATGATTTGTGAATGCTGGGGAGTTCTGGAGGACATGTTCAACGGTCAGAGATCTGGTGGACATGTTTAAAGATCACAGAGCTCTGGTAGACATGTTTAGAGGTCAGGGAGATCTGTTGGACATGTTTAGAGGTCAGGGAGATCTGGTGGACATGTTCAGAGGTCAGGGAGAGCTGTTGGACATGATTAGAGATCTGTTCTGGTGGACATGTTTAGGTCAGAGAGATCTGTTGGACATGTTTAGAGGTCAGGGAGTTCTGGTAGACATGTCTAGAGATCTGTTCTGGTGGACATGTTTAGAGGTCAGGGAGGTCTGGTGGACATGTTTAGAGTCAGGGAGGTCTGGACATATTTAGAGGTCAAGGAGTTCTGTGGACATGTGTAGAGGTCAGATAGATCTGGTGGGCATGTTCAGAGGTCAGGGAGATCTGGTGGACATGTTTAGAGGAGGGGGAGGGGGGAGAGCGCGAGCCTGACGGTGTGGGGGTGTGGTCAAAGGTGGGGGAGAGAAAGAGGGGGGGGGGGGGGGGGGGAGATGACGTAGGCAAAATTGCGGTTCCCAAAATGTTCACCTTTATTCGTTCTTGCATTGGATGGAGTAATCATCGTCACACACAGTGTGTCCACCATGGTGGCACCACGCACGTAGACCGGCGCCGACACGAAGAACGCCACACGCCCTGCCTGTCTGGGGCCGGGGAACAAGTCGACTGAGACCAGCAGCTGACAACCCCCAATCCAACAACTTGGTGAACATTAAAACCCTCAAGGTTCAAGCATAGTGGAAAAGTAAAAAGGCACCACCTCCACAAAAAAAAAGGAAAACGCGCTCGCACACATCCCTCATATGCGCCCGAGAAAAATCGACTTGTTCCATGTGAACAGATACATTCACGCCATTCTTAACGCATTCCCAACGCGTACAATAAAACTGTTCATGTGGCTTCAAATTGACGTCACATGTAGTGTGCGTGTGGTCCCACCCAATGATTTATATATGTGGGGTGTTCGACTTTCAGGTAGGGTTGACGTCAGTAACTATATAACAGTCTACACATTTCTGTCTTCACCATGTCACGTTTCCAAGACAATGTGACGTAGAGAGTATATGGACGCATCGCCGTCAGCTTGAGAGGAGAGAAAAAAAAGCCAGACAGTAACTGAACGCACGAAAATCCTAAACGCCTGCGACGCGCACCCCCTCTCCACACGCAATTCAATATTCACGTCAATGCAAACTGGTCCCGTTTACATCAATGTAACATCAACAAGACTCGCTCTCTCTCTCTCCCCCCCCCAAAAAAAAAAAAAAAACCGTCTCCCCTCCCCGCAACACCTCATAAAAAAAAAAAAAAAAAAAGCACGCGAAAAAAGGAAAAAAAAAACCCATCAACATCAGTTATCACATAGCAGTGAATGCATTGAGCAGCATCAATGGAGATCGGGAAAGCAAATCCGTCATGCAGCAGAGAGTCTCTTGTTCACTCGAGCGTGCGCATACATCCTCCTAAACGCATGAAATGTACAGCAAATCATTCTGCAGGAATCGAGGTCGCCCCGGAGGTCGCACACACTGAACATTCCTGAAAATTAGATACATCATTTTGGCACGAGACCGATTTTGATATAATTAATTGAATCCAAATTCCCTCGGCCTTCTTGCAGCTCATGTGGATGAAACGCTAGAAAAACGTGTGGCCCACATCGCTTTGCACGTCCTGGGTGCAGAGGCAGAAGCTGGAAAGACAACACAAGAACTGTATTGGTTTCTTTACCCTGTTGTACATGACTGAACGCGTCATGGAAACGGAACGCCTTCCACCCATCAACACAATTACGACCACCCCCCACCCATCAACACAATCACCAACCCCTCCCACCCATCAACACCTCCCCCTGATCCACACGTTTACCAACCCCTCCCACCCATCAACACAGTTACCATCCCCTCCCATCCATTGCACTGATAACGTCGTCGCGACCTATCAATACAGTTAGGGCCACAAAGTACTTATAAAATCTGTGGTCACATTCCAGTGAAAACGCAGACCAACCCCGTACAGTGGACAGCCAATGTCCACTTCACAGATTCCCAGACAAGATGACCTTTCGAATCGGAAATCGATTTTTCCAAAGGCCGTTTCAATCACAAACACGGACAGTCGACTACACGCATTTAAGAGATCGGGTGTGTGTGTTTGCACATATAAACAGGACATTAGAGCGCAGGGAGCTTTATACACAGCGCGTTTTGCACATATAAACAGGGCATGAGAGCGCGGGGAGCTTTATACATGGCAAATCATCAAGTTCTGTACAGCTACACCTGTTTCTGTATAATCCCTCCGTCATAATATTGGTAAATTGTGATCTGGTTCCACGCACGCAGTACAGCTCAATCCTATACTTCCAAAATTAGTTTTCGCACATTTCACACGTTCGCCTTCCCTCTCTCCCCTTCTCTTCCTCTTCCGTCTACTGGGACGTTTGTGTGCGCAGCGTTTCTTTCTCTGAGAACCATTCATCGGATGGTTCTACAGTAACTTAAAACTTAAGTACAGTCTTCAATCAACGGAGGCGAATCTAAAATATCTGCAACCTGACTGAAAGAAAACGACGTGTACACACACAGCCAGCCTGCCACATAGATGCATCTTTAAGCCTCCGTCACATTACGCATGTCTCCCGCTCTTGCGCTCGCTTGCGATACTCGCTGGATGTGGTCACTAAACAACCGAGCACAAGAACGAGTGCTCGCCCCTGGAAGTTGCGCAGGCTGCAGTTTTCAGGACAAAACACTTACACATCAAGGAAGACCACTCACAACGAAGCTAAAGGTTGTGTGTTTTAGAAACCCACCGTCTCCTCCGAGCTCAATTTCTGTTGGTCTTCTTAAAACACAGTTGCAGCTACAACTGCCGCTTTCATTAAGAATGTGTTTTTGTTTCCGTCTCATGATTCAGTTTGGAGTTTAGCACTCATCAGTGAAATATCAAAGTGGCAGCATCTCAGCCGATTCTGAAAAAACGTGCCCGACCACTTGATCTGCATACTGCTTGTGCGACGAGGTCGCCCGATTCCACCTCGTTATGGCGAGGCGAGCGAAAAAGCGAGCGCGTGAACGAGGACTTGCCAGGTGTGACAAGGGCTTAACGATGTAGCATTGTGAAAGACCCTTTTTCTCTCTCCGTGTTCCATCAATGTGGAAACCCAACGTCTCTTCCTCTTCTCTCGAAGCTTCAGCTCTCTAGATGCTTCAGCGGATGCCATCCCCCCCCCCCCCCCCCCCCCCCAGCAAAACCGGAAACTGCAATTAAAATCCGAACCGGTGTCAGTATTTTGTTTTCAAACATTGATAAAACCGGAATTTCAGGGCTCAACGACCGGGAAGTGTAAGTACTCATTTTTTTTTGGGGGGGGGGGGGGGGGGGGGGTGGCGGAGGGAGGGGGAGGTTGATTCGATCTTAAAGTTGTTGCGTTTGAAAAATGCAATTCTGCATACTATCTTTCCCTTTTTAAATTTTGTACAACGTTCCGTATAAAAGTACGTCTGAAAAGATTTAACAAAGTTTTCTCAAAAGTTTGATTAGAGGTGTTTTTTTTTTTTTTTTTTTTTTGAATACCTTTTTTTCTTTTAAACAGACCGTAGCTTTTGCACGGTTGGCCCGATAGTAAAGAGAGTGTCTTTAATAGACCGGTCCATCAAACTCGCTCTCTACAATCGGGCTGCTTGGGGAGAGGGTATCTTCAACAGGCCGCAGCATCAACACTGTTGGCCTGTTGAGCAAAGCCTCTGGCGCCGCTGGCATCATGGAGGAGATGGCATCTGCACTGACCTGCGCTGTGTTGATCTTGCACAGCTGGTCTGATTGTGAACTGACTGGCTCTGGCACGTCTTGATCTGAAGACGGGTTGCAGTGTTGGGAAGGGGATCAAACTACTGTTAGGGGCCGGAATAGCTCAGTTGGTAGAGCGCTGGACTCGTGATCCTGGGGCTGCGAGTTCGAATTTCGGTACAGGGGGATTTTCCCCTCGGAGTTAACATTGGTTCTAACTCCATTTCCCATACAGTCCTTCGAATGAGACTATAAACCGAGGTTCCGTGTGTGAACGCACGCACATCTTGCACACATGTAAAATCCCATCACCAACTTTCGGAAGAAAAGGCCTGTTTGGCCGTTGGTATGGATGACACGTTACACATAGCATGCACCTTCCCCGAAGATGGAGTATGGCTGCCTTAATGGGATGAAAAACGGTCATACACACAAAACTCCACTGCCTGTCTATACAGGCAGTGTCCGCAAGGGGTATCAGCCCGAGTACGCAGAAAGAAAGAAAGAAAAACTACTGTTAGAAAACAACAAAGAAGACACTCATTGAACTGTCAACAAAGAAAGACACTCATTGAACTGTCACAATGTTCCACCCGTTCCCTCACCCAATCTGTCTACAATCACACCTCAGTTGGCGCCAGTGTGGTGCGAAACCATAATGCAGATCGGTGGGAAAAAACAAACCCACCCACCCCACAAATACATCAATATACAACCCACAGAACAGCATCACCAACCACAACGCCGCTCTCACTGGGATCGACCATCACAAAAGGAATGACGGAAGAAAAAGAATAAACTGCTGCTGACATGAGAATGGTTTCGACGATGACGACGACGACAACAACGACGACAACGACAACGACGACGATGACAGAAAGACATCTGTGGCAGTCAAGGCGACGGTTAGCGCAGCGAGGCAGGACGACGGGAGAGATTTGAACTTGAACGGGCCCGGTATGTACACAAGGGAAAAGGCATCACGGCTGCAGAGTTCACCACATCAAGAACGGGGCAAAACTGGAATCTTTAAAAAAAACAAAACAAAACAAAAAAAAAAACCCACCAAAAAACAAAACAAAACACCGAGGAATTTCTGACTGAAATCGGACTTTTCTGCCCGGAATATGCACATGTCACTACCCCCACCCCATTTCCCCCCCTTTTCATTTCTATAAAGTCAATAACCATGGAAAGTCGTTTTTCCTCCTGAATTTAGCCAGGAAATGCGTTTCCCAACTGAATTTGGTTAGGAAAGGCGTTTCCCAACTGAATTTATTCAGGAAAGGCGTTTCCCAACTGAATTTATTCAGGAAAGGCGTTTCGCAACTGAATTTAGCCAGAAAAGGCGTTTCCCTGGTGAATCTAGCCAGAAAAGGCGTTTCCCAACTGAACTTAGCCAGGGGACTAATTTAATCCTTTGCCACTGTTGATTATGCAATGGAAGCACGCGAGGCTGGTTGGTTGGTTGGGTAGATAGACTAGCTCCATGAACTGTGGTTTTGGGGAGAAAAACTCCCCACATTTGTTACTGGATTTGAACATACGATCCGTCGGTGATCTTTCCAATTTACTGGTCCCCCAACCCTCGCCCACTTTCTCGCTGTCCTATACACAGCATAGGTTAGGTCACTCTCTCATTCTTTTTTTTTCAAACCGAGATTATCTTAATTTGTCGCAACAGCAAGAAGAACCACCACCCATGAAAGATGATGACGATGATAATGATGTTGACGAAATACCGTAGTAAAGTAGAAGAGATCGTTCTTAAATTAAGAAACAAAAATGCGGCCATCGACCCCCCCCCCCACCCCCTCTTCCAAGCACCCCTCCCCCTCCCTCAGTAATCGTGGTAATTTTTTTGCAATAAACTGTGCAGCACTTCGGGGTAGTGGTAGCTGAACAGGTTGTAGTCCGGGTAGTACATGTTCCACAAGCGTTTGAGGTCCGGCTGCGGCACGTCCCGGTAGAAGGCCTTCAGGCTGTTCTCCGAGTTCCTGAAGGTGTCGGCCACGAAGGGCGGCTTGAGCTTGCCCAGCGCCTTGGCGCGGGTCAGCACCTCCCGGGTGTCCTCCGCCAGGGTCTCGAACTTGCCCACCACGTCGTAGTGCAGGATGCATGGGTGGCACTGCTTGTAGTACCGCTCCCAGTGCTCGTTCAGCGCGCCGTCCGTCTCGCGCTCCGCGTCCAGCACGAAACGCACGAACTCGCTGAACTTGACGTCGCTTCCGGCCTTGACGGCCGCCGCCGTGGCGTTCTTCCGATAGCGCTGGATGATCCTGCTGCCGAAGGTCTCGTGGAAGTACTTGCTGTAGCGGGCCTGGAACTTGTTCTGGTACGTGCTGACCAGCCGCTCGAAGGGGTCCCTCACGAAGACGACCTTGAGGGAGTCCTGCGCGATCTTCTTCCTCTCCGCGGGGCTGAAGTCCGTCAGCTTCTTCAGCAGCTTGCTGTACTTGCTGTGGGCGTCGTAGGCGGAGATCTTGAGGTGGCTGGTGACGTTGACCTTGCCGCTCAGGTAGATGAAGATGCGGCGCCAGTCGTTCTGCGCCACCCCGGGGATCTGGCAGAAGAGCAGGCGGTGGGTGCGGTCCACCAGGATCATGGCCAGGCGGTCGTTGGGGAAGGTGCTGACGTCCACGGGGTGGGGGTGCAGGCGCTGGCACCACTGTTTCATGGTGGACACGCGGTCGGCGATCTCCTTCTGCACGGGGCTCTGTTCCGCTGGCGCCCCCGTCTGAGGGACAGAGGGCATTGGTGCGAGTTTACACTTCATTATAGGCATTAACAGACTTTGCAGTTCATAACAGACATTGACAGAGTTCACAGCTCGTAACTGACATTGACAGACTTCACAGCTCGTAACATTGACCGAGTTCACAGCGCACAAGAGGCACTGCTTCCTGACTAAAGGGTAACAAGTAAACAAAGGAACAGTAATGGCGTCTAACTCTGTATGACGGAAACCCGGTAAAAAGGCGTAGCACTGCATGCATGACATCCTGCGTTATTAGAAATGACTTCCGTTTCACCGCCATTGGCTGCACTGAGGTGAGGTGTGACAGATAAAATCTGCCCACCTGTGATACCACCATTGAGATCAGATGCTCCAGATGTCTTCTATCTCCGACAGGGACACAGGACAAATGACTAGATCAAGAGAACATCAAGCGCTCGTTGTCAAGGTAGGGGCATGCATCTCACCGTGACTGCCCGTCCAAGACCATTCTACAGGGTACAGTGGAGGGTGGACATGTATCTCTCCATGACTCCCTGTCCAAGACCATTTTAAAGGGTATAGTGGAGGGTGGACATGTATATCCCCATGACTCCCTGTCCAAGACCATTCTACAACGTACAGTGGAGGTTGGACATTTATCTCACCATGACTCCCTATCCAAGACCATTCTAAAGGGTACAGTGGAGGGTGGACATGTATCTCTCCATGACTCCCTGTCCAAGACCATTCTACAGGGTACAGTGGAGAGTGGACAAGTATCTCTCCATGACTCCCTATCCAAGACCATTCTACAGGGTACAGTGGAGGATGGACATGTATCTCACTATGACTCCCTGTCCAAGACCATCCTACAGGGTACAGTGGAGGGTGGACATGTATCTCACCATGACTCCCTGTCCAAGACCATTCTACAGGGTACAGTGGAGGGTGGACATGTATCTCACCATGACTCCCTGTCCAAGACCATTCTACAGGGTACAGTGGAGGGTGGACATCCCAGAAGAAGACCTAGGAGGTCATGTAAGAATACCACCGAGGACTGGCCTCGTCCTCTTCCGTAGCGCATGGATAAGGACATGAAGTTGCGGAGACTCTCTCACATTTCCCCAGTGCCAGACGTGACGCCAGTACATCAGGCGCTCAGGGAAGATGGCAACGGAGCAACTTGCTCGATGTTCCACTGCACACGGTTTGGTTCATTCGCACTGTATAGTGATACACGGGCAATTTTACTGCAGACATTCAGGCTCCTTTTACACTGCGGAATATGGCTCCGTTGACAACTGTGCTAACTCTACACCGCACCTGGCAGAGCGTAGTGTTTGAAGAGTTTAGATGACGAGCTTTCATTACACTGAATACAGCTCCTAACCCACTGAACGTTTAACAGCTCATCTGACATAATTTACACTGTACACAAAGTGTCTAGTTTTGTAATGAAAAGAGAGAGGGGTGGGTTCAATTTACCCCATGTTCAAGAGGATTTATGTTAAATCATGCACAACTGG
>CM065740.1:52023404-52025904 GCA_033310375.1 Conus canariensis
GACGGAGAGGGGGTTTAAGCCGTAACTACACGACCTAAACAGGGGGTTTGACCCTATGACCCTCAGTTCTGAAGGCCAACGCTCTGACCATCTGACCACGGTCCCCAACAGCGGAAAGTAAACAAAAGTAGCGGAAACATGGCCTCTCCTCATTTCTGAACACGGCACTGGAGTGACCAGCGTGCATGCTGGAAGTAAAACAGCAAGACAAGAAATCGAAGCAACTGGCAGAGAGAGAGATGTGGGTGGAAACAGAGTGGCTGGAAACAGAGAGAGAGAGAGAGAGAGAGAGATGGGGAGAGAGGGACAGAGAGAGAGAGAGAGAGAGAGATGTGGGTGGAAACAGAAGAAAGGTGGCTGGAAACAGAGAGAGAGAGACAGAGAGAGAGAGAGAGAGGAGGGAGGGAGGAGCACTGACCCACCCCCAACATCCACGGGGCTAACGGTAAACAGAACTTGTGTGACATCGACAATCAAGGGGAAGAGAATGTTGGGGAAGTTGCGCGCGCGCGCGCTCGCGCTCTCTCTCACCGATTTACAGAAGCCTCCCACCCCACCCCTATCCCACCACCCCCTCCCCAAAGCAGACCAACCCCCCCACTCCACATCTAAACCAGACAGACAAGATGCTGTCAACTCCCCCCCCCCCCCCCCCCCAACTCGCTAGCTACACTAATGGCGCTGTCAGGGTTTTCTTTTTTTTTTTTTTTACACGCCCCTGCCTCCCCCCCCCCCACCCGCCTCCTTACCCCCAATCCATATCCCAAAGAACTGGTATGGCAAGTTTGTAGAGAATAATCTCGCCAGAACTTTCCGAACGTGAAAAGCATCAGACCACACCCTGACGATTGTCATCGTGAAAGCGGACGATGCTGCTTTGGAACTAAAGGGGGAGGGGGGGGGGGTTGACAGGGGAGGGAAGGATGAGACCGGGGGGGGGGGGGGGCGGCGGGGGGTATGAGATTGCCTGCTGCGCCCCCTGCTAAGCGCTGGGATGGAAAAGAGTTTAGCGGGTCGTGGCTGTCAATTATGCAACATTGCAGCCTCGTCTTTTTTTCAAACGCTCTGGGGGCGAGGGTGGGGGTGGGGCTGTCGCACCATCAAACGTAAGCACGGAAAGGGGGCAAGCGAGCGTGCGAAAAGCGAGCACAAAAGAGGATCTGCATCAGTCCGTCCGTCGGTCCGTCTGTCTGCCTGTCTGTCATCTCCTCTGTGTTCCCCCTTCCCCAAGCTTTCTCTCATTCCCTCACACACACACACACACACACACACACACACACACACACACACACACACACACACACAGGGATTGGAAACAGAGCGAGAGAGGGGGATAGAGTGGAAACAGAGAGAGAGAGATGGGTGGAGACAGAGAGAGAGAGAGAGAGAGAGAGAGAGGAGAAAGAGAGAGAGACAAGAGAGAGAGAGAGAAGAGAGAGAGACAGAGAGAGAGATTCAAAGATTCGTAAAGGCCACGACAGTCTAGTCGTACAAGCTATGTTCCCTTAGAAGTGGGACAAACAGACCAAAAAAACAATCGGGTTCAAATCTTGACATCAACCATGCTTACACCACGCATGCTTTGCTCGTTAAAATCCTCGAGAACAAACAGACAACAAGCCGTTTCACAGCCTTTTTCTTCGCTGATGACTTTAGCAAGAAGGGTTGATCACACACACTTGCTTGTGCACATTATGAGGGATTTTCTTACCCCGACAGATCCACCTGTCTGTCTTTTGGACGAGCAACTGCAACATTAATTTATTTCAAAGTCTCTATATGCTTGAGTAATCGTGCTGCACAGACAGGACAGACAGACAGACACGCACGCACGCACGCACGCACGCACACACACACACACACACACACGCGCGCGCGCGCGCGCGCGCACACACAGCGAGAGGGTGGAGAAGATTTGCTCCAAACTACTTTGCTCGGGTAGACTAAACTGTCATTATCTGCAATCACCATTCCTTCATGAAGAGTGGGCTCCCCTTGTTCACCTCTACCACTTCTCCTCTCCCTCTCCTCCTCCTCCCCACCCCTCACACATCCCCCCCCCCTCCACCCCTCATCAAGCTGCAGATCTGCAAACCGTTAAATCTCTCACACTCAGGTAAACACACACACACACACACACACACACCACACACACACACACACACGACTAATCTGACTATACACGACAAAGTTCGCGCCCACTAGACAACCAGCCAGTGACCCGGTACAAGCGCGGAGCTCCACTAAAACAGACGGCAGTCTGTTATTGTTCACAAAAATGACGTGACTGAGACAATGACATCCCCTCCCCCCTCTGCCCTCCCACCCTCCTCCCTTCCCCTCTTTCTTTGTCCTCCTCCTCCTCTCTCTCTCTCTCTCTCTCTCTCTCTCTTTTTGTGGCGACAATGGTAAGTAATCCGACACCTCCCCCCATTGCGTCGTCGGCCGAAGGAAAGACGAAGTCCGCCTGTCCATAATTCCGGGGGCATTACAGAGCTAT
>CM065740.1:52028404-52043404 GCA_033310375.1 Conus canariensis
GAACTATATTTTGCACTGCACTTTTTTTTTTTTTCGTGACAAAAGATTCCTTACCATCGATTTGTTTCTCTGTACCACACTATGCACTGGGGCGAACCATGTTCAAACGATCAACATTCCAGATATGACCTTACCGCCTGTCCGTGAAAGGGTATTGTGCTGATGTTTATGTTTATCAGAGAGAGAGAGAGAGAGAGAGAGAGAGAGAGAGACAGAGACAGAGAGACAGAGACAAGACAAGGACAGAAACAGAGGCCAGAGACATTCGGAGAGAGAGAGAGAGAGAGAGAGAGAGAGAGAGAGAGAGAGAGAGAAGAGAGAGAGAGAGAGAAGGACAGAAACAGAGGCCAGAGACATGTTTATGACTTGATGCCACAGGCGTTACTGTGAGTGTTCAAACCGTGAGCTGCTCAACGCTGTGCTGACGGTGTCAGTGCTGACAGCGTACAGTGGTTGTAGACAGTGCTGACAGCGTACAGTGATTGTGGACAGTGCTGACAGCGTACAGTGATTGTGGACAGTGCTAACAGCGTACAGTGATTGTGGACAGTGCTGACAGCGTACAGTGATTGTGAACAGTGCTGACAGCGTATAGTGATTGTGAACAGTGCTGACAGCGTACAGTGATTGTGGACAGTGCTGACAGCGTACAGTGATTGTGGACAGTGCTGACAGCGTACAGCGATTGTGGACAGTGCTGACAGCGTACAGTGATTGTGATTAGTGTTGACAGCGTACAGTGATTGTGGACAGTGCTGACAGCGTACAGCGATTGTGATTAGTGTTGACAGCGTACAGTGATTGTGGACAGTGCTAACAGCGTACAGTGATTGTGGACAGTGCTGACAGCGTACAGTGATTGTGGACAGTGCTGACAGCGTACAGTGATTGTGGACAGTGCTGACAGCGTACAGTAATTGTGGTTAGTGCGGACAGCGTACAGTGATTGTGATTAGTGCAGACAGCGTACAGTGATTGTGGACAGTGCTTACAGCGTACAGTGATTGTGGACAGTGCTGACAGCGTACAGTGATTGTGGACAGTGCTGACAGCGTACAGTGATTGTGGACAGTGCTGACAGCGTACAGTGATTGTGGACAGTGCTGACAGCGTACAGTGATTGTGGACAGTGCTGACAGCGTACAGTGATTGTGGACAGTGCTGACAGCGTACAGTGATTGTGATTAGTGCTGACAGCGTACAGTGATTGTGGACAGTGCTGACAGCGTACAGTGATTGTGGACAGTGCTGACAGCGTACAGTGATTGTGAACAGTGCTGACAGCGTACAGTGGTTGTGGACAGTGCTAACAGCGTACAGTGATTGTGATTAGTGCTGACAGCATACAGTGATTGTGGTTAGTGCTGACAGCGTACAGTGGTTGTGGACAGTGCTGACAGCGTACAGTGATTGTGGACAGTGCTGACAGCGTACAGTGATTGTGGACAGTGCTGACAGCGTACAGTGATTGTGAACAGTGCTGACAGCGTACAGTGATTGTGGACAGTGCTGACAGCGTACAGTGATTGTGGACAGTGCTAACAGCGTACAGTGATTGTGATTAGTGCTGACAGCGTACAGTGATTGTGGTTAGTGCTGACAGCGTACAGTGGTTGTGGACAGTGCTGACAGCGTACAGTGATTGTGATTAGTGCTGACAGCGTACAGTGATTGTGATTAGTGCTGACGGCGTGCAGTGATTGTGATTAGTGCTGACAGCGTACAGTGATTGTGATTAGTGCTGACAGCGTACAGTGATTGTGGACAGTGCTGACAGCGTACAATGGTTGTGGACAGTGCTGACAGCGTACAATGGTTGTGGACAGTGCTGACAGCGTACAATGGTTGTGGACAGTGCTGACAGCGTACAGTGGTTGTGGACAGTGCTGACAGCGTACAGTGATTGTGGACAGTCACGTCCAGTCTGCTGACAAGTTTCTGCCTGGAAATAAGAATAGAGTCCAGCCAGGCGAAGCGCATTCTTCCGCTCGAAGGGCAGAATTCCACGGTGCCCGAAGGTAATCAGGGAGGGCGATTCATGCTGACATTTGTACGCCTTTATTGTTGTCCCCTCCTCCAACTCCTCCCCCAGTGTGACCCCCTTCCACACACTGTCGTCATTCGTCTCTCTGAATTTGTGCTCGTTCATTGTCAGGATGACTGAAGAATTCTTCTCCTGCACTTTCTTCCCACCCCCCCTCCCCCTCCCCCCCACACCCACCGTCCAAGTCCGATTATATTCCAGATAAAACGATCTGTCTGTCTATCCGTATACCTTAGTCTTCCAACCAGACGGGGAATCTACACTTTAAATATGACAAATAAAAGATTTCCAATTTTCAGCAGATTTAAACACCTTCACTTACATGTACATACAAACGAATCTGTGTGCGCGCGCGTGTGTGTGTGTGTGTGTGTGTGTGTGTGTGTGTGTGTGTAAGTGTGTGTGGTGTGTGCGTGTGTGTGCGCGCGCGCGCGTGTGCGTGTGTTGTGTGTTCGTGTGAGTGTTCGTGTGTATGTTGTGTGTGTGAGTGTGGGTGCGTGTGTTGTGTGAGTGAGTGAGAGAGAAAGAGTGTGTGTGAGTAGATAGAGAGAGAGAGAGAGAGTGAGAAAGACTGACAGAGAGAGAGAGAGAGAGAGAAGAGAGAGAGAGAGAGAGAGAGAGAGAGAGAGAGAGGGGGGGGGGGGAGGGGGACTAAACGAGACACGGACTGCAAACGACGATAACTTTCCCAGCTGCCTTACCCCTCATTCGGACAGGACAGACTTTCGTTGGAAAGGGAGGGATTACAAGAAGGAAGAGGGAGTCAACATGTCCCCTGCTCTCCACAAAGACAATGGTCAGGTCCCGACGACAGCGGCCCCATTGGTCGGTGCTGCAAACCCAGTGACCATCAGAACCCAAACAGGACAAGTCACGATGACCCTTACAACAGCAGGCCTATCATGTTTCACGGCAACAGCCCGGACATCTGGCCAGCTTGACCCAGCACGTTTCACTGAACATACACTAAACCGAGGAACTAACCCAACCCAACACTTAACCTCCTAAGTTCTGGCGGCCCGCAGACCTAGGGTGTATTTACTGTGTTGAGACAGTGTTCGTGAGGTTACCGTGTTGAGACAGTGTTCGTGAGGTTACTGTGTTGAGACAGTGTTCGTGAGGTTACTGTGTTGAGACAGTGTTCGTGAGGTTACTGCGTTGAGACAGTGTTCGTGAGGTTACTGTGCTGAGACAGTGTTCGTGAGGTTACTGTGTTGAGACAGTGTTCGTGAGGCTACTGTGCTGAGACAGTGTTCGTGAGGTTACTGTGTTGAGACAGTGTTCGTGAGGTTACTGTGCTGAGACAGTGTTCGTGAGGTTACTGTGTTGAGACAGTGTTCGTGAGGTTACTGCGTTGAGACAGTGTTCGTGAGGTTACTGCGTTGAGACAGTGTTCGTGAGGTTACTGTGTTGAGACAGTGTTCGTGATGAGGTTACTGTGTTGAGACAGTGTTCGTGAGGAGGTTACTATGTTGAGACAGTGTTCGTGAGGTTACTGTGTTGAGACAGTGTTCGTGAGGTTACTGCGTTGAGACAGTGTTCGTGAGGTTACTGTATTGAGACAGTGTTCGTGAGGTTACTGTGTTGAGACAGTGTTCGTGAGGAGGTTACTGTGTTGAGACAGTGTTCGTGAGGAGGTTACTGTGTTGAGACAGTGTTCGTGAGGTTACTGTGTTGAGACAGTGTTCGTGAGGTTACTGCGTTGAGACAGTGTTCGTGAGGTTACTGTGTTGAGACAGTGTTCGTGAGGAGGTTACTGTGTTGAGACAGTGTTCGTGAGGTTACTGTGTTGAGACAGTGTTCGTGAGGTTACTGTGCTGAGACAGTGTTCGTGAGGTTACTGTGTTGAGACAGTGTTCGTGAGGTTACTGTGTTGAGACAGTGTTCATGAGGTTACTGTGTTAAGACAGTGTTCGTGAGGGCCGCAGTCATGACAAATTTGGGGGCTCGACCGGCTGATTCAGTCATCAATTCAATCACACACAGCAGTCGTTAGTTCAAACATGCCGAGAATTGAAAAGACTTGAATTACACTCGCAAAGAAGGAGCGCATGCGACTAACTTACATCGGCTGAATATGGGGAAAAAAAACCCAAACATGTTTAATCAAAGTGTGTGTGAGCTTTTTTGAAAAGACGTAGGGGTAGGCTTCTCTCGTTGAGCGACAATCAATTAAAGTACACGTGCGTCAGCTAGGCTGAATACCCAAGTTTATGGGCAGGTACCTACGTTGGTACTAAAGCATTGATCTCTTGCTGCTAATGTCTGACCACTGCCGAAGTTTCTATTCAGTATTGATCTCACAGTGACATCAATTTCGTTTGAAGGATGGCATTCGTGCAGAGTGCGCGCGCATATAGCGAGGTGAAAGGTCAGGTAACGCCAGTATCCCACCACCTTGTGTACCTTGCGTGCGGCTGGCTCCGTCTGCGGGGTGTGGTGTGTCTGCAAAGTGTCTGTACACGGTAAATATTTCTTTTTGAAGTCAATGCGAGATGAATACAGAATAAAACTTTGGTAGCGGTCTCACGCACAGCAGTAAGACAATAATACCTGCCCAGGAACTGACCCCAGCTGAAATAACGCGTAGCGTTACAGATCGCTGCTGTACATTGGAGTAGCCCGGTAGCAAGCCGTCTCACACTTTGTGACAAAACCGATTCTTCTACATTTTCCACATTCAACTCATTTTCGGTGCTCGCCTGGGCTTCTGCTTCACACGCGGAATTCAGCGATTTCATTTCTCTGCTTATCTGAACTAATGAATAGTCTGTGTGAGCGAATTCACAACTGAATCGGTGTCAATGAAAAACAACAGCAACAACAACAACAACAACAACAACAAAAATCAGCATTTAAAAAAGGAAGTAAGCCTCGCACGGGTTATCTGCTCCTAATCCGGGAAAGCGATTCTGATTGGACAATTGCAAGCAATATTGGAAGGGGAAGGTAACTCGAACTGAGCACTGTCGCGGACAGGGACTGCCAATGCTTGAAACAGCGTTTATGGCTGCACACCAAAAATGGTTAGGCCAAGGCCTTGCTTAAGGCGTAGACTATTTATAGACTGGCGCAATTAGACTGTTTTGAACATTCTTATCGTGTCTGAGAGTTCATTCTCTTCATTTTCTTTCCTATGGCCATCAAGGCACAGGCCAGGTGGTTCCAAGCAGACAGATTAACATCAAAGCAATGCGACTATTTGGGGGCTTGCACCTGGCGCAAAGATAGGGTCACGGGTGAGTGCAAAGGCCTGAACTGTGATGTCAACTAAGGGGAGGGTCACGTATTGGAAAACTGTATGTGGTTTCATCGGTGGAAATCCCCCCAAACAAGGGAAATAATTGGTAGCGGCGGTGGTGGTGGTGGTAGTGGTGGTGGTGGGGGGGGGGGGGGTTATTCTTTTGATCAATGAACTAGTTCAGCATTAAATGCCGACTCAAACTCATGGTAGGCCTCAAAACGCATACATGCATTTTATAGTGACGTGTGGTTTGCAAGCAATGCTAGAAGGGGGAGCTAACCCGAACGGATCACTGTAGCAGACAGGTCCGGCCAATGCTTGAAACAGCGTTGCTCATGACCCGTCAAGGCCTTTAACTGACCACGTCTGCGGACAACTTGGCAAGGCAACCCGACTCGGTCAAGCAACGTGACCCATTAAACGGACAACGCGACGCTTCTGGCTGAAACGCGTGGCATGCACCAAGCCAGAGGGGCGCCAGTTGACTTGGGCAGGCAGTGTTTGTGATGAAAGAGAGACACTGAAGATGACCAGCGCTTTCCTGCGTGTCGGATTCACTCGTGGGGTGTGTGTGTGTGTGTGTGTGTGTGTGTGTGTGTGTGTGTGTGTGTGTGTGTGTGTGTGTGCTTGCTTGCTTGCGTGAGCGTGTATGTATGTGTACGTGCGCGTTCGCTTGTGTGTGTGTGTGTGTGTGTGTGTGTGTGTGTGTGTGTGTGTGTGGTATTGCACGCGTCAGCCTGTGCATGCAGAACGTCTTCTGCTCAGAACGATTCTCGGGGCGACCCCCAGGCGACTAGAACTGTCAACTGAAGTCGACCGACGCGACTTTTAGGCGCAACAATTGGCGAGTGTTAAACCTCCCCCAAAGGTGCAATGTTCCACCCATATCGAACAGGCTAGTGACTGACTGTTCATCCTTTGTTTGCTTTGTTTAAAGGTGCAATTTTCCACTCACATCGAACAGGCTAGTGACTGTTCATCTTTTGTTTCCTTTGTTTAAAGGTGCAATGTTCCACCCACATCGAACAGGCTAGTGACTGACTGTTCATCCTTTGTTTGCTTTGTTTAAAGGTGCAATTTTCCACCCACATCGAACAGGCTAGTGACTGTCTCTTCGTCCTTTGTTTCCTTTGTTTAAAGGTGCAATGTTCCACCCACATCGAACAGGTAAGCGACTGACTGTTCATCCTTTGTTTTCAATTAGTCCTGCCTGAAAAAAAAAAAACCCAACAGGTCTAAACGCGTGTTGTTTGTGTTGTCAGTCGTTTCTTCCACCGTTCGGGAGCAGTTATGTTCCTTGACGTCTTGATGGGACGCCCTGTGCGTGCCTGCACCCGATGGTCAACACGGCGCAGGCTTCCAAGGGTGTGGCGCAGGATTTCTCCCAGCTGGTTTGGTTCGGCGGTTAAATTAAGGGGGAACAGTACTTCTCCGGGTCCCACCCGTACCTCCGAGTCTCTCTCTCTCTCTCTCTAACGTTTCTTCTTGTGCCATCGTTCGGCAGCGCAGTAATTCTGATATCGCTCTCGTCTCAATCCTGGGGAGGTGGGGGTGGGGTTGGGATGGAGAGGTTAATAACACGAAACATGGTATCCGCCATGCTGCTGCTATTCTGTCCGCGCCCGTCCTTCGCCAAGACAGCCACCACCACCACGGTAGGTAGCGACTCTTTCGGAAACTGGAAAATCTGTCAAGCCGGGAAACTTAGAGGCACACCCACCTTCAAAAAAAAAAAAAAAAAAGAGGCGGGGGTGGAGGAGGGGTGGGGGTGGGGGGAGGTGAGGAAAGGGGGTGGGGGGGAGGGGGAGGGGAGTGGACCATGAGGGTGTCACTGGCCCGTGAGGTGCAGTGAAGCAGACGACTCGTCAACAGACTCGAGCAGAACGAGGGCAAACCAGACACTTCCCACCGAGATGGAAATGGAAATGGAAAACGGTTCATTCAGGTTAGGCCACAGCCCTACTGAGACACAGAGAGAGAGAGAGAGAGAGAGAGAGGGGGGAGGGGGGAGGGTTCTCCACAGCTACCACCCCGACCCCCCCCTCCATCCCCCTTCCCCCTCCCGTCCTCCCTCTACCCACCCATCCCTCCAACATCCCCTCCCCTCCCTCCCCACCTTCTCCCACCAGTATGCTCATTCTCGTTCCGTCCCGTTGCATTCCCGTTACGCCGCTGTAACTCCACGGGCATCTGATCTTCGGCTCCGTGCTTTAATACCCCCCCCCCTCCACACCCACCCCCTCCGCCCGCCCTGTCTCCCATCTTCCAGCCTCCCTCCTCCCTCCACCATCCCAACCCCATGCTGCGATAATATTGTCAGACATGCGCCGACCTGCAATGTGGTAAGGGCGATAATATTGTCAGACATGCGCCGACCTGCAATGTGGTAAGGGCGACTCAGAGACGAGACACAACACTGTTTCTAATAGTTCTTTTTCCCCCTCCCCTCCCAACCCAATCTAACCCCCCTCCCCCCCAAGAGACTGCAACCACTAGAGAGAGAGAGAGAGAGAGAGAGAGAGAGAGAGAGACGGGGACGAACGAAGTCACGGAGAGAAGTGATAGTGAGACATAGACACAGAGAAAAAACACAGAGAGAGAGAGGAGAGAGAGAGAGAGAGAGAGAGAGAGAGAGAGCGAGACAGAGACAGACAGACAGAAGACAGACACAGGCACACAGACAGACAGACAGACTGACCCAGGGCGACGACCAGGATGACGCAGAGGACCCACAGGTTGAGTAGACACAACGTCACCTTGGCCAAGGCCGTCACGGAGTTCCCTAACCTCATGACGTCACCTCGGTGCCCTCAGCTCCACGGGGCGGCCTCTCGCTCTTCAATCTGCCCACACACACACAGAGCAAACATTGTGGAAAAAAAAACAAAACAAAACATTCCTAAAGTCTAAATCTTTTCACCCCACTTGGGAGAGCGGAAAAAAACGAACTGGAAGAAGAAAAAACGAAAACAAACAAAAACAAAACAAAACAAAGAGAGAGAGAGAGAGAAAGATGGGTGTACCGGCCTAATATGTCATTTTTTTTTTACCTTTTGCTCAAAATACGAAAAAAGACACCCCAAAAAAACCCAAAAGCAACAACAAAAACCAAAACCAAAAAAGCAAGCAAGAAAATAATGTCATTTCATTTTTGTTTTGTTTTGCTCTTATCTCCTGTTCCCTCTCACAGGGCATTACGTACGGTCAGTCACGCCACTTGTTTCGCCACCCCCCCCCCCCCCAATACACCCTACACCACGTCAACACGCTCACGCGTATGTTAATAATCAAATAAACATACCAATGAAATAAACATAGTTCCGCATCTGAACCCTTGAATAACAAACATACTTACGCACTGACAAATAAAACCAATAAATATAGTTCGACGGTTTAACCCTATAAATACAACAGCTGATAAACTTGAAAAGGGAACAAAAGTGTTGAAAGGGGTACAGTTTCTCCCATAACACCGGCTGGATGCGCTCAGTACCGCATCCCTAAAACAGACACAAGACAGACAGACACAAACAATACAGACAAACAATACAGACACAAACAATACAGACAGACACAAACAATACAGACAGACACAAACAATACAGACAGGCAGACACAAACAATACAGACAGACAGACACAAACAATACAGACAGACACAAACAATACAGACAGACAGACACAAACAATACAGACAGACACAAACAATACAGACAGACAGACAGACACAAACAATACAGACACAAACAATACAGACAGACACAAACAATACAGACAGACAGACAGACAGAAACAATACAGACAGACAGACAGACAGACACAAACAATACAGACAGACAGACACAAACAATACAGACAGACAGACAGAAAAGAAGATTAAGAAAAATAGGTCTGGTGTCTTGTAAGGTAGATAAGACAACAGCATTCCGAATAGTCTGGGGCATCCATTACCCTCTCCACCTCCACCCCTTCCCTCTCTCTCTCTCTCTCTCTCCCTCTCTCTCTCTCTCCACACACACACACACACACACACACACACACACACACACACACACACACACACACCTAAGCACTTCCACTGATACCGATCTTCTCGCAGAACAGAGCCACCGACCTCATCCTACGGCAAATTGCTTTCTCTGCTGATAAACCACATTGTCCTCTCTCCACCCCACCCACCCCCCTCCTGCATCCCTTCCCCTGCTCTCCCCCCTCCCCCCGCCTCCTTCTCCTTGTCGAGCATCTTCGTACACACAGATTTTTTGTTGTTGTTTTTTTTTTTTTTTTTTTGCGGAAGTTGCTTTTAGCTCGCATTTCCTCCCTTTGTAAATGATTTGTTGCTCCCCCTTTCCGGCAGCGACAGAATAGGGTACCAACCACGTCCCCCTCCTCTTCTCTTCCCTTCCCTTCCATCCTCGTACCCTCCCCTCCTTCCCCCCCCCTCCCCCCATTCCCATTCATCACGCTCTCCGGTGAAAGTTTGTGAGGGGAACTGAACTGTGGGACCATAATCATGTTTCCGCTCTTTCTCAGCTAAAGGGGCCCAGGGGTTCTCTTTTTTTTCTTTTTGCATGAATGAGCAGAGAGCTCATTTTTGTCTTGTGAAGCGTAATTTTCCACACCACATACTTTTGACAGTAAAGACAGACCATAGCGCTGAAAGGGCGACAACAGAAGACGACCATTAATCAGTCTGGGATGAGAGGTACTGCCGAAAATCTGACTTTGTATTCATTGGGCTTGCTGGTTATAGGATTTGAACTCACTTCTCCCAACAGCGAGGTCTGGACCTACTGGTGGTTTTCCAGCTCCTAAGACTTTCTTCTGGAGATGCAGGTGTGAGGGATGCTTTCTATTCCACCAATGCTGTAAATCTGAGAGGTGATCTGAAAGGCAATGCCCAGAAATGAATTACGAAGAAAATGTACATCAACATTCATTAATAAATTAGACACGGAAAACAAAGAGGATGTGTGAACACATTAGTTTCTGATTCAACTTCTCTTTCCGTTTAAAATCGTCTTTATCTTAAAAGACACATCAGATACAACGATGTCTTCCAAGAGCTAGAGACCGAAAAGGACATCTTTTCTAATTATGATCCGCCGTGATCAGATCCCCGTGCACTAAAGATAGTAACATTCTCTGACGCTATTGCTGATGTTAGTCCAGGAGTTAACATACGATAAGGCAGGAGCTGCGTTTCTTCAACGCCGGATTTACCAGCTATTTTACCGCGAGGTGATCACGGACAGACTACTCACAGAAACAGAGAGAAATACAGCGCTAGGTGGGCACCAATTCTGTCGGCTTTTTTTTTCTTCTACAAACCTGGAAGTATAATGCATGCAGAAATTGTATTATCCCTTGAAGCTAAGAATTACGTAGAGAAAAATCATGACCATGGCAAGAATACGTACTGTATTGATATTTCAGACATTTCATCACTTACATTACGAATAGGTGGCTGTGGAACTATGATGTTTAAACAAAATTTCACCTACTCCATCAGGTTCGTAGGACTTGAATTCTTTCTTTCTTTTTTCCCCGCAAAACTGTCGGTCAGTGACACATCATTACACACACTCTTTCCATGAAAATAGTTTGGATTCGGCTCCTCTGCACCTGACGCCTGTGTCCAAGACCACAAGGGTACGCTCCCTTTAAAAGCTTTCTCGTGTGAGCGTGAAGAGTGGCCATGATGGCTAGGTAAAGCAAAACTGTCGGCATTTGAAAAAAAAAGGGACTCATTTCACTTTAACCCATATCCCTGAAAATTCTTGCAGAATGTATGACTAACCCCCTTGCCTTTCTTCTAGAAAACGGTATGAATAACTCTGGTTCTGCACAGATCTGAAATACTGCCAGGTTTCTGAAGCAGGTTTCGAATTCGACGCCATTAGCTCTGTTGCCCTGAATGATGTGACAACGGCAACGCCCAACAGCCGCAGCGCGCTCCCACCATGACGTCAAGAGATTCGTTCCACTGTATCCCGAACTCGGTCTGCCCTCATCCTTCACGCGCCCATCCACCGTATCACTCACTATCTTCTCCACAATCCAGACAAATCCCGAGTCTGATACGTTCGCGGTATGGAATGCATCTCGCCGCAGAGAAACATCCCCGCCCGCCCATAGGCCTACTCGCCATACATTTTGTATTGCGTTTCCTAGCCAGGCATTTATTCTGAAACTGGAAATGTCGTTGACTGGGTTGTATTTATTGTTTATTTAGGATACATCTACTTTCCTATGCACACAAGTGTCCGGCAGCCAAGGCCAACAACTTGAGGCGAAGAGCTGGCGTCACAATGTGGCACTGAACCGACACAGAATGAGTTTTCTTCATCACAAAATGGTGATCTGATCTGTAAGGAAATAAAACAGTTTCAGCAAAACCCCAACTGACGCAATTTGATTTTAGCATTTTTACATGACTGGTGCGATTTGGGTTTATTGATGTAATACATTGCATTATTAAAAAGGAGACGCTGTAAAATGCTTGTTCGTCGACATATGGCTGAACAATAAATTGAGAAATGAGTTTGTGATAAGGTTGTGTTCTGATCTGATGAAACACCGTGACTTCCTTTTTCTAGACTGCAAGTCGTTTTCAGCTCAGGCTGAAAGTGCCAGACCTCAATCAGTTGAAGACACCGTGTCTACAATCTGATCACTAAGACCTAGTCTGTGGAAACAAGATCCCCTCCACAACCAGACCAACAGTGCCAGAGCTAAAAGTCTGTTCAACAAAGCATCATGTCCGCAATCAAACACCACAGAGCTTAAGTCTGTTCAACAAAGCATCATGTCCACAATCAAACGGTGTGGGCTGAAGCCTGTTAAAACAAGGATACTCTCTCCACAATCAGACCAACAGTGCCAGTGCTACCGTCTCTTAAAAGACACCCTTTCCCAAAACTGTTCTGAAAAATCTGTGTACCAAAATTTTGAGACTGCCTTCCGTGGAAAATGTTCTTTTTTTTTCAAAATAAACTGACACAAACTACAGTGTCTTGGCTTTTTCGTTATTCTTACAATAATAAATCTCAATGCTACAGTGGTTATTCTTCCTTGTATTAATTGATTGCAACGCCAATAAGACTCAGAGATAAATTATCGACACAAAACACATTCCAGCAAAAGAAAAATCCTTTCATCTCACAGTTTTATTTTTTTTAAAGAAGAAAAGCAGCACACACACACACACACACACACACACACACACACACACACACACACACACACACACACACACGGAAAAATCAAGAGGCGATTACAAAAAAAAATATAAAAAAATCTCCAATTATAAACGTAACCACACCGCTTTCCGTGAACGTTGACCGTAAACTCTCCAACCATGTAAAACCTAACTACTACAGCTGCTGCTGCTGCTTCTGCTGCTGCTACTGACCACAATTAAGTAACTTGCGCACGGGGGTGGTCAACATTACACGTCAGGTGGCACATCTCCTTGATGATACTGGTAGCTCAACTGATGGGGATCGACACACAGAGGGTACATGATACTTCAAGTTCCAGTACACACTCAGGGAGAACAGCAGGGCGTTTACACTCAGGGAGAACAGGCAGGACGTTTACACTCAGGGAGAACAGCAGGACGTTACACTCAGGAGAACAGGGACGTTTACACTCAGGGAGAACAGGCAGGACGTTTACAGCAGTGTGGTGGGAAGAGAAGAAGAAGCAGGTGGGGAAGAAGTAGACGAAGAGAAGAAGAAGCAGGTGGGGAAGAAGTAGACGAAGAGAAGAAGAAGCAGGTGGGGAAGAAGTAGACGAAGAGAAGAAGAAGCAGGTGGGGAAGAAGTAGACGAAGAGAAGAAGAAGCAGGTGGGGAAGAAGTAGACGAAGAGAAGAAGAAGCAGTGGGAAGAAGTAGACGAAGAGAAGAAGAAGCAGTGGGGAAGAAGTAGACGAAGAGAAGAAGGAGAAGAAGAAGAAGATGATGATGATGATAATGATGATGATGACGAAAAAGACCAAAGGGAGGAGCAGGAGGAGGAGAGAAGAAGAAGGGGAAAAGAAGAAAAAAAGGAAAAAAAGAAACAGAAGAAAGAAAAGAACTCAAGAAGAAGAAGAAAAAGCCTTCTGAAGGAAAAAAAGAAAAGAAGAAACAGAAGTTTGAGAAGAAGGGAAAGAAAAATAAAAGGACAAAGAGGAACAACACAAAAAAAGAAGGAAGAAAACGTTTGACAACAGACCACTGATGTCAGCCCTACCTAAACCCATCCTACGATAGACGAAGTTCCCCAAACTAGCGGCCAGTGTGCAGTACGTTCTCCGGTTTCTCCTATGCCATCAAAGCCCACCACACAGCAAACCCACCGCTAGGCCGGCCACACCAAACACCATGTCCACAGTTCTCACTGCTTCCACAAAGACAGAACAGCAGACTGCACCGAACTTCGCGCCATTCGTGCCTGCCAGACCGACACTCGCACAGCGCACTCTTCGTAGCTGCTCTCCTACACGCAACTTGAAGACACACGCACACTCACTCACTCCCGTACACATACACACACACCACACCACACCACACACCACACACACACACACACACACACACACACACGGTGGCGCGTGCGCGCGCTCAGCAACGTCACCAGTCAACCAAGAGAATTAGTTTTAAGAGCCAATCAAACACGGCGCTGTCATCATCCGCACAACCAATCAGAAGCGACACACGCACTTCTCTCCCCCCCCCCCCCCAAATACTAAAGAGCTCTGTGAATGAAGCGCACGTGCGTGGGGGTGGAGGGGGGAGGGGAGGAGGGGAGAAAGAGGATGGATGGTGGGTGGTGATGGGGGAGGTGTGAGGTGGGTGGTAGGAGGAAGGGGGGGGGGGGGGGAGGGGGGCAGACACCTTTTCTCTTGTTGGTCTCCTGCAGGGGTGAAAACCTCCCCCCTCATAACACGTCTTACCCCCCCCCCCCCAACTCCCCCCCCCCCCAGGACTAAAATGAGTTTGGTGCCGAAAACATGTCCCGTTATTCAAGGCTGCCAGACGACCTTAAGACCATTCCAGCAGCAGATTGTATGGAGTGCTGGAAAGAGAAGGAGGGGAAGGAAGGGGAAGGGGAGGGAGGGGTGGTGGCCACACACCAGTAAACACCTAAACTTTTAGAAGCAAGATCAGAATCAGAAAAAAAAAAAAAACCACCGGTTACCGACAGACAGGCCTGATGAACACCTAAGAGGCATACATTCAAACAAAACATGTCGTAATTTGTTTATATCGCTGCATATACATTTTGTCGCATGGGCTTAATTTAGTTCCCGATTATCGTGCGGCCCGTTTCCCCCCTCCCCCCCCCCCCCCCGCCCGCCCCCACTCATCCAGTTTTGACACCGGGGGGGAATGTTATACAGGGCCGTCTTCCTCCCCTAACACAACGCCTTCCAACCTACCTACCCACCTACCCACATCCCTGCCTCCCCCCTCCCTCTGCCCACCTGTGATGACTGGCCAGCCGCGGTGCGTTAGCCGATCCCGAGGATTACGCAGCGTGTTAACTCCAGTGGCCAGAGACCACACGGGCAGTCACTAATGAGACGCGCGGAAGGGACCGGGCCTGATAACGTATGGGACCATCGTGGCGTCAAAAGCCGATAATTGCTAAATATTTCCATCAGGGGAAAAAGAGTCACTGTCACAGACATGAAAGGGCCTCTGTCTTCAGTCGCCATTCCCCA
>CM065740.1:52050904-52067450 GCA_033310375.1 Conus canariensis
GGGATTGTCTCCCTTCCCTCCCTCCCTCCACACCCCTCTTTGTCTTGTCTGGTTGCAGTGTTGGCTAGCCTGCTATGCATCACTTTTTATCTCAACTCATATTACTTCAGATGTTGCACTACTTCAAAAAATACAGGAACCACTCGGAGAAAGTTTTTTTTTTTCTTTTTTCTAATCTTTCAATATTAAATTCCACTGGAATAAAAAAAAAAAAAAAAAGGGGGGGGGGGGGGGGGGGGGGGGGGGGAGAGAAAAGGGGAAAGAAAAAAAGAAACAAAACCACCCCAAAACCAAGCCACTTCGTCCGGGGGGGGAACAATCCTTAAATATTGCTCAGTCTCTGTGGCTTCAGTGCGAGTTTTGTCCAGCGATGCATTCAAAAACAAAACAAAAAACAAAACAAGAAGCAAATAAACAAAGGGAAGGGCATTCGGCAGGATAAAGATCTCCGCCATGATCCCGTCCTGTGAGACAACTCATTATCAACTCGCCGAACACACACCAATCACCCCCGCCTCACAACTGTCTTCCTTAGGATAGTAACTGGTTACTGTGAGAATCACAACTGTCTTCCTTAAGATTGTAACGGAGTTTCTGTGAGAATCTCAACTGTGTTCCCTAGGATTGTAACGGGGTTTCTGTGAGAATCTCAACTGTCTTCCCTCGGATTGTAAAGGGTTTCTATGAGAATCTCAACTGTCTTCCCTCGGATTGTGAAGGGTTTCTGTGAGAATCTCAACTGTCTTCCCTCTGATTGTAACGGGTTTCTGTGAGAATCTCAACTGTATTCCCTCGGATTGTAACGGGTTTCTGTGAGAATCTCAACTGTATTCCCTAGAATTGTAACGGGTTTCTGTGAGAATCTCAACTGTATTCCCTAGGATTGTAACGGGTTTCTGTGAGAATCTCAACTGTATTCCCTAGGATTGTAACGGGTTTCTGTGAGAATCTCAACTGTATTCCCTAGGATAGTCACTGCTTTCCTTAACGATCACAATTAAAAAAAAAAAAAACAGATTTCACCGTTTTCCTCAATCACAACCGCCGTTTTACCGAGTGAAGCGAACATTCATCGCTTTTAGACGCAACTATCCTGCCATAGATATGATTGTGCAATCGCCTCATTTGCTGTCACATTAATCAATCATTCTAACGCAACGAGCATGTCGGCTGCTGAGCGGTCCTTAAATTTTAGGAGGAAGTATATTTCATCTTTTTTTTTTTCTTTTTTTTTCTTTTCACTTTGATGTTTACGCGTTCTTCCCCAAATTCTCCATAGCTTCCGCAGCCATGAAGTGCGCGTTTCATCCCCTCATCTTGTGGTGCCGAGGTTGTCTGCGATTTGTTTTGATTTCTCTGTCAATTACCAGCGCGGCTGTGCTGTTACGGTTGACTTTCATGAAATGCTGTAAATTCGCCACAGGCTTTTAATTCGTCTTAAGGATTATGAGAAGCACACAAAATTATATGAATCTAAGATAAGGTTGTTTATGTGAACATATACTTAATTTGAGAGAGATAGAGCGAAAAGAGAGAGAGAGAGAGGAGGGGGGGGAGGGAGGGAGACTTTTGAGAGAGAGAGAGAGAGAGAGAGAGAAATGGAGAACCAAGAGAGAGAGAGAGAGAGAGAGAGAGAGAGAGGGGGGAGAGAGAGAGAGAGAGAGGGAGAGAGAGAGAATGAAGAAAACTTTAAAGAGACAGAGAGAGACAGCACGTGCGAAAAGGAGAAGAGAGAGAGAGAGAGAGAGAGAGAGAGAGAGAGAGAGAGAGAGAGAGAGAGAGAGAGAGAGTGACAGACAGACAGACAGACAGGCACAGACAGAGAGAGGGAGATGATCCACATCTTACCCAGACTATTACCCTCACTGGATTGACCATCTTATCCTGGATTATCATCATTATCCCAGGATTATCGGTGCCGTCACTGGATTATCGTCATCTTCCATAGATTATCTTCATCCTCCCTACATCATCGTCATTCTCCAGCGATGATATTTGGCCTCTGGGGATTTTCGTTATCCTTCCTATCTTCTGCTTACACGCCCTCCTCTGGGGATTTTCGTTATCCTTCCTATCTTCTGCTTACACGCCCTCCTCTGGGGATTTTCGTTATCCTTCCTATCTTCTGCTTACACGCCCTCCTCTGGGGATTTTCGTTATCCTTCCTATCTTCTGCTTACACCCCCTCCAATTATTGTCACGCTTCCTAGACAATTTTTCTTCCCGGATTATCACCCTCCTCTGGGATTATCTTTATCCTTGTCGGATTGTTATCATCCGGTTGGGAGTATTGTTATCCTCCGTGGATTATCATCATATTCCCCGCACTGTCATAATTATCCTCCCCTAGATTATCGTGTCATCTCCCTGGAGTGCAGACATCCCTCTCCCAATAAGCATTATTATCATCCCCTGCCTCCTTGGACTATCACTATCCTCTATGGATTACCGTTATCCTCCTTGGATTATTCACATCCTCCCTGGATTATCCTCGTCTTCCCAGGGTTATTTTCATCCCCCCCCCCCCCCCGGGATTATCATCTTCCTTGGATTATCTCTATAACACATGGATTGTCGTCATCCTCCAGCAGTTCTCGTTATCCCACATGGATGATAATCAGCTTCCCAGGATTATCCTGATGCTCCCTCGAGTATCATGATCTTCCCCGGATTATCGTCATCGTCCTTGGGTTATCGGAATGCTCAATGGATTATATCGTTACCCTTCACGGAAGAGGAGGCTGAAGGGGGGGGGGGAGGGGGGGTGAAGGAAGGGGATGAAGGAGGAGGAGGAGGAGGAACAGCAGAGGGAGAAGACAAACGTTATAACTCATCCATTCGAACTGAAAAACGCAGTGTCAGCGGAAGCCCTTTTAGCGGCAGCTTTCGCGAATGCGCACCTAACCAACCCTCTTTTTAGAGAAGGGGGGGGGGGGGGGGGGGGGGGGGTGGGGGGGGGGGGAGGGGGGGAGGGGGAGGGGGGGGGATAAGGCGCGTCTCAACTTGTCAGCGCGGAAGATTACGCAAGCTAATGAAAACTGGATCACATGTTCACTGCCAACAGTGCAAACCCTCCGGCTGACACCCACGAGATATTGGGAGGAAAAAAAAAAAAAAAAAAAACAGAAAAGGAAGAAAGGAAAGGAAGAAAGGAAAGGAAGAAAGGGAGGGCAGACAAGAAAGAAAAGCATCCCCCCATAACAAAAAAAAAAAAAAAAAAAAGGAAAAAGTCCCCACAAAGTAAACCCCCCTCCCCAAGTGTGAGGTGGAGGAGAATTGAAGGGATAGAATGTAAGATACGAGAGGAGGAGTGTGGGGGCGGAGGAGAGACAGGAAAAGCTGGTGAGAGAGAGAGAGAGAGAGAGAGAGAGAGAGAGAGAGAGAGAGAGAGAGAGAGAGAGAGTGCATTAAGATCGTTGAGGAGATGAGTTGAAAGAGTGGCAGAGTGAGCTGGCTTTTCAACACATCGGGGTCTCTAATGTGTGGATGAAGAGGAGGAGGAAGAAGAGGAGGAGGAGGAGGAGAAGGAGGAAGGACGAGGAATAAGATTAAGAAGAAAGGCGAAGAGGAAGAGGTCGGAGAGGCGGAGAAGGAGGGAGGAAGAGCAGCACAACAGAAGAAAGAAGAAGAAGAAGAAGAAGAAGAAGAAGAGAAGGAGGAGAGAGAAGAGAAGAAGAAGAAGAAGAAAAGAAGAAGAAGAAGAAGAAGGAGTAGTAGTAGGAGGAGGAATCTAGAGGAGGAGGAGAAGAAGAAGAAGGAGGGAGGGGGAGGAGGAGAAGGAGGAGGAGGGGGGAGGAAAAGAAGAAGATGAAGGAGGAGGAGGAGAAGGGAAGAGGAGGAAATGGGAGGAGGAGGAGGAGGAGGAGGAGGAAGGAGGAACGCGTGGACTGTATTCATTCTCACATCTGATGGTTTCGGCAGAAGTTGATTAAAAAAGTTCCCAAATTTTTCTGCACTAAGAGGAAACAGGAAAACACACGGCACACATTCTTAGTACACATCGCGCAAGAAAACAACAAACATTGTATCAAGTCTCTCTCACTCACACATCCTCATCTATCGTCGTCGGCCATTTTGTCATCCAGCGACCCGAACGAGACAGTCTGTATGCGTGCTGCTTTCTGATTGGCCGAGGCCTTCTGACTCAGCCAATCACTGAGTTATATACGTCATGATGCCGACGTCATGGCAGAACCTTAAAATGGCATAGACAAACAAAGTACAGGACAAGACACAATGCATTTCGACCTCGTGGGTCTTCTTCAGTGAAAAAAAACACACAAAAAAAAACATTTAGGACAGTGAAAACGAAGAACGAGATATCAGTTATCTTCTCATGTTCGGCGTACGACCAAAACTGATATACGCCGAACATGAGAAGATAAGTAGTTTCTCGATCTTCGTTTTCACTGTGCTAAATGTTATTTGTTTTCGCCTGAAGAAGACCCAAGAGGTCGAAATGCATTGTGTCTTGCCCTGTACTTTGTTTGTCTATGTCCTTGGCGGTAACTAACCCCCTCTCTTTCTAAATTTTGCTTCATTTTCCGCCCTCAGTCACTCTGTTTTGAAACTTAAAATGGCAGTTTCGCGCAGCCAGCTCTCTGGTTTTCACGATGACTATTTACTCTGAGTCGCGAGAACGAAGCGTGGGTTTTCATTCTCCACGGCAGATCCAGATGTTTGAACATTAGTGCTCAGCTCAGAAGGGCAGTTCGCTCACTGTCACTACATGCCCGACACAAGTGATTGCCCGTCTTGTCTAGTCGGGCAGCCGTCACTGTCCTTTCATGCACGCGCACGAGCGCGCCTGCGCGCAAGCACACACACACACACACACACACACACACACACACACACACACACACACAACAGAGTCATTTCTATCAATACGATCCCTTATCCCCCCCCCCCCTCTCTCTCTCTCTCTCTCTCTGTGCTTGAACTTGATGTTCCAACAACAGTTTCATTATTGTTTCATATTTGATACAAGAGTTACGTATTTGCATGACAGAAATTGTGTGCTTTTAAAAATGTTTTTTTGAGCTTGCGGTTATATGTTGAATTAGTTTCCTTCTTGCTTATGAGGGCAGGATGCAAAAAAAAAAAGCTGGAAAGCTTATTCTTTAACCCTCAATAAAGATAACTGTGACTTGACTTGACTTCACACACACACACACACACACACACACACACACACACACACACACACACACAGAGGTAAATAAGGAAAAAGGACACTAGTCATAACAACCCGTTTACCGTAAAAAACAACAACAACAACGACAAAGACTTCATCGATATTAAAAAAAAACCCACCTTCATCGATGTTTTAAAAAAAAAGGCAATCGGCTATTTCTTTTGAAGTGATAGCTGAACGCAGATGGCTTTCTAACTTTGTACGTTAACAACACTACATTACATGTAATCAACTCATTGCCACGAGCGATAAGTAACGTGACGAAGCCCCAGTCACAGTATCCACAGCGAAGGCATGTTATCCCCGAATCACGAATACCAAAACAGGGCAGAAACATACGAATGGCATCTTCCTCAACAGCAAAGCAAAAGAGCACACCGCTTTATCAGCTTTTTTTTTTTTCACTGTATCGAAAGCGGCGGCTGGCAATACCCCACACACCAAACAAGATTTTTTTTAAAGCGCACTTTTGTCGTTATCGTTTCGTAACAATTACGTGTTGACACACGACGTTGTTCTCTCAAACGTTCAATAATCAACCACACCTGTGACTGGTCACACACAGAATCACACCAGTCATACAAACCGGCCGTCACGACACACAGAACCACACCAGTCACACAAACCGGCCGTCACGACACACAGAACCACACCAGTCATACAAACCGGCCATCACGACACACAGAACCACACCAGTCACACAAACCGGCCGTCACGACACACAGAACCACACCAGTCATATAAACCGGGCCGTCACGACACACAGAATCACACCAGTCATACAAACCGGCCGTCACGACACACAGAATCACACCAGTCATACAAACCGGCCGTCACGACGTTCTTTGAAGCTTCTCGAATGACGATGCAGCGTGTTGAACACTTAGATGATCACTCACGAAGGCGAAACCGTCAGAATACAGGCAACTCAGAGAGAGAGAGAGAGAGAGAGAGAGAGAGAGAGGAGAGAGAGAGAGAGAGAGAGAGACAGACAGACAGACAGACACAGACAGCCCAGACAGACAGACAGACAGAGACAGTAGGCGACTGGACAAACTGTGAAAGTCAACAACTGGGAAATCAACCTTCCATCTCGCTGGGCAGTATTGAAGCTGAAGCCAGAAACACACAACACAGCCACCGCTGCTCTTACAACGATCCCTCCCTGCCACCCCCCCCCCTCCCCCCCCCCCCAAAAAAAAAAAAAAAAAAAGTTTATAATTTCCGTACATTAACAAAACCAGAGCCGTTTAAAGGGCAAGAGGGGAGTTATTAAAAAGGGACACGTCTGGGAAAGGGTGGTTCAAAAGGGACAGCACTGGGGAAGAGGGTTACAAAGGGACAGCACTGGGGAAGGGGGATTACAAAGGGACAGCACTGGAGAAGGGTGATTACAAAGGGACAGAACTGGGGAAGGGGGATTACAAAGGGGCAGCACTGGGGAAGGGGGATTTCAAGGGACAGCACTGGGGAAGGGGGATTACAAAGGGACAGCACTGGGCAAGGGGGATTACAAGGGGACAGCACTGGGGAAGGGGGATTACAAGGGGACAGCACTGGGGAAGGGGTATTACAAAGGGACAGCACTAGGGAAGGGGTATTACAAGGGACAGCACTGGGGAAGGGGGGGATTACAAAGGGAGAGCACTGGGGAAGGGGGATTACAAAGGAGAGCACTGGGAAGGGGGATTACAAAGGGACAGCACTAGGGAAGGGGGATTACAAAGGGACAGCACTGGGGAAGGGGGATTACAAAGGGACAGCACTGGGGAAGGCGGATTACAAAGGGACAGCACTGGGGAAGGGGGATTACAAAGGGACAGCACTGGGGAAGGGGGACTACAAAGGGACAGCACTGGGGAAGGAGGATTCAAAAGGGACAGGGGGAGGAAAAAGAAACAGAGAACGGCGAAAGGAAGAGATGAGAGAGAGAGAGAGAGAGAGAGAGAGAGAGAGAGAGAGAGAGAGAGAGAGAGAAGAGAGACAGACAGACAGACAGACAGACAGACAGACAGACAGAGACAAAGACAATGAGACGGGGGAAGAATGAGGACGGAGGGAAGGAAATAAGCGGGGGCAGGGAGGAGGGGACCTCATCATCATTACTAAAGTGATGGCGGCTGTTGATTACAGTCATTAATGACTACAGTGATGACGGCTGTTGATTACAGTCATTAATGACTACAGTGATGGCGGCTGTTGATTACAGTCATTAATGACTACAGTGATGGCGGCTGTTGATTACAGTCATAAATGACTACAGTGATGGCGGCTGTTGATGACAGTCATTAATGACTAAAGTGATGGTGGCTGTTGATGACAGTCATAAATGACTAAAGTGATGGCGGCTGTTGATTACAGTCATAAATGACTAAAGTAATGGCGGCTGTTGATGACACTGTGATAAATTACTACAGTGATGACGGCTGTTGATGACGCTGTCATAAATTACTACAGTGATGACGGCTGTTGATGACACTGTGATAAATTACTACAGTGATGACGGCTGTTGATGACACTGTCATAAATTACTAAGTGATGACGGCTGTTGATGACGTGTCATATCACAGTGAGAGGCTGTTGATCGTCATAAATTACTAAGTGATGACGGCTGTTGATTAACTGTTATAAATTCATCCTGCACCCTGCACCGGGATCCTCCTCCGGCATTCGGAACGTGAAGCCACACACACACAACACACACCACACACACACACACACCACACACACTCTCTCTCTCTCTCTCTCTCACACACACACACACATACACACACACACACACAACACACACACAGTCACACACACAGTCACATACACACACACTCACTAACACACACACAACACACACACACACACACCAGCACACGCAATCACACGGGCGCACGCGCACACAACACACACACACACATAGTCACACACACAGAAACACACACCTACACACACACACACAAACACTCACATACACACACTCACATTCTGTCACACACACACACACACACACACACACACACACACACACACACACACACACACACACACACACCTCTGCTCAAATTCAACCGCAAGAGCTTCTGGTCCGTTCCTGGTGGTCTAAGATAACAATGTTACGTTGTCCCCCTCATTCAGCCCCCCCCCCTCCACCCCACCCTCCCTCCCATCCGCGCCCCACAACCACCTCACCCCCCACCCTACCCCAGGGCTGAGAGAGGTGGCTTCTTCTTACACCCAGCTGACTGCATCTTTCTGTGAAAGAACCAAAACAACGTCACTGGGATTTTCTGACCAACGCGATCTGCACACTCTTTGACCCGCGGCCGGTGGAGTCTGATTGAATGACGACTCGTGAACAGGGAATTCAGGAGCCCCCTAACCCTCCTCCCCCCCCCGACTATCCTCCCCCCCCCCCCCCCACACACACACTCACACTCCCCTCCCCTCGCTGCGCCGCCTGCCGTGGCCACCCTAGGGTATAGGGTCTTCGCGATCGGCTGAACTTCAAATCCCCCGCGTGACTTGACTGACACCACCAGCTGGATGGAGTGAAGGTGGGAGGGAAGGGGAGTGTGTGTGTGTGTGGGGGGGGAGGGGCGGCGGGGGGAGGGGGAACCCCTGAGGAGAGGGCCTTCAGATGAGGAAAATCTCCCAGGATGTTCTCTGCTCTCGACAAATTAGGGCCTGGGGGGTGAGCTCCCTTTCTGCTGTTCCCCCGACACTAAATCATCCTTCTTCACCACCCAGCCCCCGTCACACACCCAGCTGGGAAGACCCCTCCCCCTCCCCGTCACAGCCCACGAGGGGAGGGGGCTCCATCTCTTTGATGATGACAGCTTCCGGAAGTCGTAGCGCTCTCGGTAGCACCCCCCCCCCCCCCACACACACACACACACACGCACACGCACACACTTCCATCTCGGGGCTGCGCTGACAAATGGCCTCTGGGCCTCAACGTTGGCCATCATAGAAGGGCCTCGTGCAGCGCTCCAGCGAAGAAAACCAAAGCCTATTGTCGGCCGGCCAACGCTGGAAACTGGACACCAGTTCACATGTAGCCAGAACCAAGCGCTGGACACCAGTTCAGACGTAGCCAGAACCAAGCGCTGGACATCAGTTAACATGTAGCCAGAACCAAGCGCTGGACACCAGTTCAGACGTAGCCAGAACCAAGCGCTGGACATCAGTTAACATGTAGCCAGAACCACGCGCTGGACACCAGTTCAGACGTAGCCAGAACCAAGCGCTTGACACCAGTTCAGCAAGGCGAAAGAAGAGAACCCGTGCTCCAGTCTGGTACGAACAGTAGAACAAGACAGACAGATCCTGTCCGGAACGTAGCCCAAGGCTCCTGCCAATGACCAGACATCCCGCCACCCAAAGCACAGGCTTGGGTCTGGAGGGATACCTTGGCCTTGATGGTCACTGCCAACAGGACGTACAACTCCACTCTCCAGTTCCAGATTTGTATCGTCCATCAGCTGGACGTGGTTGTGGTGATGATACAGAGCACACGTCGGACTAATTAGACTCGCAGATTGGTCATTTTTTTTATCGAATGTAAACTTATTTTCTGATTTTTTGTTTGCAGCTGATCTACCCATCCATCCATTCGTCTATCCATCCATCCGTCTAATCATCTACCTACCTACCTATCGATCTATCTGTCTGTCCGTCGATCTTAGACACAGATCTGTCTGGCTGTCTATCTTTCTATCTACCTATCTTATCTTATCGTTTCTGTCTGTCTTTCCCTCCCCTCTCTCAAAGAAAAATGCTAGCGCAAATAAGTGTGCAATATGATAAACAATTTGCGTTTTGTTGTATTTGTTTCATCTTAATGTTCTTTAACCCATGGACATGTTCACCCTTGTTTTAAGGGTCAATATGTATCTGAAAAACAAAGCTTCAACTTCGAACTCTCTGTCTGTCTGTCTGTCTGTCTTCTCTCTCCCCTCTAACCCGTCTCTCCATCCATCTGCCTATCTACTTGTCAATTACGAATTGAAGTATCTTCCCCAGAACAGCCATCTCACGTACACACACACACACACACACACACACACACACACACACACACACACACACACACACATCACACACATCACACAAAGTTCACAGACATACGAATACACAAGCACAGTGCATACGCCCACCGTACGCACATGCAGATACGTGCACGTCCACCCGCGCGAACAGGTGCGCGCTCTGACATACAGCACGTACGCACGGGCGTGCATACACTGACATACATACTGGCGCCCCCCCCCCCCCCCCCCACACCACACACACAACACTAACTGCACTAGTGGCGCAGACAGTGTGAGCGAGGCATGCCCACTGTGACCAGCATGTTGGGCTGAAGCGTGGATCAGAGTGTAAGTCTATTGACCATAACAAAGTAATAATAATGTTTATTTCTATACCGCCTATTCCATAATAATAATAATGATAATGTATGGATTTTATATAGCGCAATTCTTGGGATCAACTCATTGCGCTCAGCACACACTCAAACACTCGCACTAACATGTGTTCACACACACACACACACACACACACACACACACACACACACACACACACACACACACACACACACCCCTACCGACACAGGCGCACTTATCAAGTTCATCGGTTCAAGCGTAAACAATACAGTTATGCATGCAGTACATAAAAAGTCAGGTCATAATAATAGACACAGCATTCAGATATTATGGTTGAAGAAGGCTTTCCTAAAGAAGTATGTTTTTAACTCTGACTTGAATTTAGAAATTTAGATAATGTAGGCAGGTCACGTAAGCTGTCAGGAAGAGAATTCCAAAGAGTGGGCGCACTAAAGCTAAATGCTCTCTCACCGACTGTCTTTAACGAGCGCCTAGGAATTTTCAGAAGTTTTTGAGAAGATGAGCGAAGAGACCGAGAAGTTTGATAGGTGGACAGAGAAGCAGAAAGATACTGTGGGAGTGTCCCATCAAAGAAACGATAGGCAAAAACTGCGATTTTGAACTGCCATCGATATTTGATGGGAAGCCAGTGGAGTTCACGTACCAAAGGTGTAATATGCTCATTTTTACGCTTTTTGAGAACAAGCCGAGCTGCACTGTTTTGCACTCTTTGTAATCGTGCAAGCTGTTCTGAAGGAAGCCCTGCTAACACAGAGTTACAGTAGTCTAGTCGGAACATTACCATGGCGGTGATGAGTCTGATTGTTGCCTGTGTGGAGAGGTAAGACTGGATAGAAGCAATACGTCGCAATTCCAGGAAGCATGCACGACAAACATTAGATATTTGGTTCTGCATAGAGAGCGTTTGATCAATGCTGACACCTAATGCTGACACCATAAAAAGGCTCAACAGTGCTTCTCTCCTCTTTCTTTCTTTCTTTCTGCGTACGCAGGCTGATACTACTGCGGACACTGCCTGAACAGACAGGCAGTGGAGTTTTGTGTGTATGACCGTTTTTTATCCTGCCATTAAGGCAGCCATACTCCATCTTCGGGGAAGGTGCATGCTATGTGTAACGTGTCATCCATACCAACGGCCAAACTGGCCTTCTCTTCCGAAAGTTGGTGATGGGATTTACGTGTGTGCAAGATGTTATGCGTGCGTTCACACACGGAACCTCGGTTTATAATCTCTTTCGAAGGACAGTATGGGGAATGGAGTCAGAACCAATGTTAACTCCGAGGGAAAAATCCCCCTGTACCGAAATTCGAACCCGTAACCCCAGGATCACGAGCCCGGCGCTCTTCCAACTGAGCTATTCCGGCCCCCGCTTCTCTCCTCAAATCCTTTCTGGTTATTCATTTATCTCGCCATTATTATAACAATTATCCTCCTCCTCGTTATCATCATCATCATTATCATTATTATCATCATCACCATCATCAATTATTATTAATCGTACTGATATAGCAGCCGTCCTTTTTGTTTGAGACTAAACTCTGAGCGCTGTAGGATCCAAACTCTCCTTTACACAACGGGCTGCCTACCTGGGTAGAGCCGACTGAAGAGCTGCCTGCTGGTGCTACATTCACTCGTTTCCCGCGTCCTTCAGTCTTCCGTCCGTCAATCAGTGAGTCACTCATGTCTGTCAATCAGTGAGTCATTCATACTTTCAACATTTCGGTGTTCTGTCTGTCAATCAGTGAGTCATTCATACTTTCAACATTTCGGTGCAAGCTGTATGTATACATGTCATCCATACCCACGGCCAAACTGGCCTTCTGTTCCCAAAGTTGGCGCTGGGATTTGACGAGTGTGCAAGATGTTATTAATGCGTGCGTTTTCACACACGGAACCGCCGGTTTACAGACTCATTCGAAGGACTTTTCGGGAAATGGAGTCAGAACCAACGTTGACTCTGAAAGAAAAAAAAATCCCGCTGTACGAAACGCCCCGGCGGGGATTGGAACCCCCAACCCCAGGATCACGAGTCCTCTACCAACTCGGCTGTTCCCGCCCCAGCCCTGCACACTGTGCTCCTGTGGCACTGCAGATGTGGTGGAGCGCATATAGACTCGACCGCACGCACTGACACCACCTTGAACAAACAATATTAAAAGCCGAGTTTACAGTGATGACGATGCCTTCCTAGTCCTGTTTACAATGATGACGATCAGGTGTAAACCCACACACCTCCTTTCACCAAGTTTACGGCGATGATTAAAAAACATACGTTACTCCAGCTGGCCTCGTTGACAGTGACGATGATGTAAAAACACTTGTCCATTTACGTGAGAGCAGTAAACGTTTCCAAGCAAATCTGACCTCGCATCTAGGATCGCCGGGGAGAAGAAGAAGAAGAAGAGAAGAGAAGAGGAAGAGAAAGAAGAGAGAGAAGAAGAGAAGAAGAAGAGAAGGAGAGGAGGAGAGGAGGAGGAGAGGAGAGGAGGAGGAGGAGGAGGAGGAAACAAGGAGGAGAGAGGAGGAGAGAGAAGAGGAAAGACAGAAAAGAACGGAAGAAAGAAAGAAAAAACAACACCAGCGATAAAAAGTAAAAGAAATGAAAGGCAACAGTTTCAATTAGCACACTGAAAACGCTCTCTCTCTCTCTCTCTCTCTCTCTCTCTCTCTCTCTCCCCCCCCCCTCCCCCCCTCTCTCTCCCTCTCTGAGAGAAAGTGATAAACATTTACCAGATTTTTTCAGTCTTCCGCGACCGCTCCTCCTTCACCCTCTCCCCTCGACCATCTTTCTCTTTCTCATGCACATGTGTGCGCGCGCGCGCACGCGCACGCACACACACACACACACGCGCGCGCGCGCGCGCGCGCACGTGCGAGCGCACATAAGCGTATTTGTGTGTGCCCGTGCCCAGCGCGTGTCATAACACAAAATCGTAGAGCTCTCCCTCTCTCTCTCTAGCACACATACGCGCGCGCGCGCGCGCCAGTACACAAGCGCGCTCGGTTACACACACACACACACACACACACACTCCGGAATGAGATCCAAATACAGCGCAAACAAACGCCCTCCTTCCCAGCCCCCCCCCCCCCCCTCCCCCCCCGCCTTCTTCTCTCTCATCCTTCGTCACTGCAATTTCTCAGCCAGCGACCCCCCCCCCCTCCCTCACGTTCTCTCCATCCTGCCCTTCATCAACCCCACCCCCCCCCCCCCCCCCCCCCCCCCCCTTGCAGCGGAAGCGGTTCGTTTCCTTCGTCTCCCACTGCCCTGTTCCAGACAGACAGTTCTGAAAGTAAATGTTCTGAAAGTAAATGTTTAGCTCAGCGGAAATCCGCATTGCATCCGACCCACGGCTTGTGGCTAGGAGCACTAGCGCGCGCCCGAAGTCGAACGGCTGGCCTTACCTGTGCGAAAATCAGAAGACGACTATCACGCGCAATAGCTTGGGGGGTGGTGGTGGAGGTGCGTGACGCCTTTCTCGTCATGTTCATATCATCCCTTATGTCTTGAAACCATTTATATTGGTCAAGATTTTTGAAGGTATTTCTTTACTTATTTTGATAAACTTGAAGAAGTCTAGTGCAACACGTTTGTGAATTCCACAATGTATTATACCACAGCGGGGAAATGTGCACAAGACCTTTATCTCCATCTCTAATAGCTGTATATATATAATCTGTAATAGCTGTATATATATAATCTGTAATAGCTGTATATATATAATCTGTAATAGCTGTATATATATAATCTGTAATAGCTGTATATATATAATCTCTAATAGCTGTATATATATAATCTGTAATAGCTGTGTATATATAATCTGTAATAGCTGTATATATATAATCTGTAATAGCTGTATATATATAATCTGTAATAGCTGTATATATATAATCTGTAATAGCTGTATATATATAATCTGTAATAGCTGTATATATAATCAAAATATATTCAACCTTATTATCATTATCATCATCATCATCATCATTGTTATTGTTTTGATTACTATTATTATCATTATTATTACTACTTTTATTAAGCGTAATTTATTATAGTACGGACGTACTTTATCACAGTTTCAAAACATTTGATCCACTTTGGATAGTTTCGCGAAATTGATACTGTTCACATGCCAAACGAGGTCGATTAATTAATTGGAAAAAAACAATTTACTTCAGAAATACGACAGGGGGAAAGAACCCCCCCCCCCCCCCTCCCAGCAACGTGAAGTTATGAAATCCATGAAGTTTGAAGAAAGCGTTACCAATAAGAAATCGTGACGCGTGCACATAAGCCAGACTTTAGTGTAGCGACACGAGCTGGTGCGATTAGCCATTGGGGCGATGGTGCCGCTCAAAGGCCCGGCGAAGGGAGACAACACCGACAGGGGTGTGTGTGTGGGGGTGGGGAGCGGGGGGGTGGGGGGGAGAAAGGCATGATCCGTTTTCCTTTCAATCCCACACACTGCAGTCAGTTTGGCCCAGATGGTGTGTGTGTTTTGTGTGTGTGTGTGTGTGTGTGTGTGTGTGTGTGTGTGTGTGAGAGAGAGAGAGAGAGAGAGAGAGAGAGAGAGAGAGATGTGCATGTGGGTTCGCGGGAGGTAGGGCACGAGTGGGGGTGGGGGGTGGGGAGAACTGGGGAAGCAGTGGCAGACATAAACACAACAAATACCACAGCACCGGAGCTACCGAGAGAGAGAGAAGAGAGAGAGAGAGAGAGAGAGAGAGAGAGAGAGAGAGAGAGAGGACAGAGACAGAGAGACAGACAGGCAGACAGACACAGCGACAGAGAGAGACACACACACACACAAAGAGAGAAGAGAAGAGAGAAGAGAGAGAGAGAGAGAGAGAGAGTAGAGAGGACGGGGAGACAGCCGTGTGAGGGGAGACAGCGATAGGCGGGAGAGAGGCGGGGAGGGAGAGAGAAAGACAGGGGGGGGGGGGGGTAAGAGAGGGCAGAAAAATGCAAGAGAGAGAGAGAGAGAGAGAGAGGCAGGCAGGCAGGCAGATACAGAGAGGTAAAGAACGTTACAGACTGAGAGCTACACGGAGAGAGAAAGAGGGGGATGGGCGGACCGGGGGAAGAGAGAGAGAGAGAGAGAGAGAGAGAGAGAGAGAGAGAGAGAGAGAGAGAGAGAGAGAGAGAGTGAGAAGAAGAAGAAAGAAAGAAAAAGAAAGAAAAAGACGACGACGACGGCGAAGAAGAAGAAGACGTAGAAGAACACACACACACACACACACAAACACACACAAAACACACAGAACCAAGAAACTTCCTTACCTTTCACATGTGAAAAACCCACCTACTCCTCCGAAAACGTGACACTTTCAGAGCACAAAACCAACCAAAAAACCCAAACCACTGAAAACACCTTCAAGTCCAAGACACGAGGCAAACGACACTTGCACGCGCTGAGAGCGATGACGACATGACACCGGACAAACCAACCAGGCCCACCGACAGACACACCTCAAACCTCCTGACTCACTTGAACAAGCCCGGTGACGGTGCACACCCGAGAGCAGTTGTAGCCCCCCAACTCTAATTTCACCCCTTGCAGGTAATAAATAGATATACGCCGCCCGCGCAAAGTCAAAGACCCACTTCCGAGTCGTAGATAATTTCACACAATTTTCATTTCGTTTCCCCCCCCCCAAAAAAAAAAACTGTACACTTCTTCACGAAACAAAATGGTTTCTATGACTGAAGATCTTCTCTCGCTGTGCATCATGGTTCTGAGCTCTGATTGGCTGGCTTCGAAGTGAGGACAACATGCAGGAAAGTCACGTGTTTTTCTTTTATTTTTTTTTATTATCATTTAAAAAAAAAATCCATTTCCATCTAATCAGACTGGCTGACGGGCCTTGACAGGTGACAAGCGGCTATTTCATACGCGATGCACGTGCAAAGACAAGTCGAGCGTCATGTGTCACAGTTCAGCCTGTGCTCTG
>CM065740.1:52067550-52075050 GCA_033310375.1 Conus canariensis
AACGTAGCCCAACTCCCCAAAAAGACCAAACATCCCCCCCACCCAAAGCACAGGCTGGGTCTGGGGGGATACCTTGGCCCTTTGTGGTCACTGCCAACAGGACGTACAACTCCACTCCCCATTCCAGATTTGTATCGTCCATCAGCTGGACGGTGGTTTGGGATGATCAGAGCACACGTCGGACTAATTAGACTCGCAATTGGTCATTTTTTTTATCGAATGTAAACTTTTTTTCTGTTTTTGTTTGCAGCTGATCTACCCATCCACCCATTCGTCTATCCATCCATCCGCTAATCATCTCCCTACCTCCATCGTCTATCTGTCTGTCCGTCGATCTTAGACACAGATCTGTCTGGCTGTCTATCTTTCTATCTACCTATCTTATCTTATCTGTTTCTGTCTGTCTTCCCTCCCCTCTCCTCAAAGAAAAATGCTAGCGCAAATAAGTGTGCAATATGATAAACAATTTGCGTTTTGTTGTATTTGTTTCATCTTAATGTTCTTTAACCCATGGACATGTTCACCCTTGTTTTAAGGGTCAATATGTATCTGAAAAACAAAGCTTCAACTTCGAACTCTCTGTCTGTCTGTCTGTCTGTCTCTCTCTCTCCCCTCTAACCCGTCTCTCCATCCATCTGCCCTATCTACTTGTCAATTACGAATTGAAGTATCTTCCCCAAACAGCCATCTCACGTACACACACACACACACACACCCCACACACACACACACACACACACAACACACACATCACACACATCACACAAAGTTCACAGACATACGAATACACAAGCACAGTGCATACCCCACCGTACGCACATGCAGATACGTGCACGTCCACACCGCGCGAACAGGTGCGCGCTCGACATACAGCACGTACGCACGGGCGTGCATACACTGACATACATACTGGGCCCCCCCCCCCCCCCCCACACACAACACACAACTAACTGCACTAGTGGCGCAGACAGTGTGAGCGAGGCATGCCCACTGTGACCACATGTGGGCTGAAGCGTGGATCAGAGTGTAAGTCTATTGACCATAACAAAGTAATAATAATGTTTATTCTATACCGCCTATTCCATAATAATAATAAGATAATGTATGGATTTTATATACGCAATTCTTGGGATCAACTCATTGCGCTCAGCACACACTCAAACACTCGCACTAACATGTGTTCACCACACACACACACACACACACACACACACACACACACACAACACACACACACACACCCCACACCTACCGACACAGGCGCACTTATCAAGTTCATCGGTTCAAGCGTAAACAATACAGTTATGCATGCAGTACATAAAAAGTCAGGTCTAATAATAGACACAGCATTCAGATATTATGGTTGAAGAAGGCTTTCCTAAAGAAGTATTTTTTAACTCTGACTTGAATTTAGAAATTTAGATAATGTAGGCAGGTCACGTAAGCGGGTCAGGAAGAGAATTCCAAAGAGTGGGCGCACTAAAGCTAAATGCTCTCTCACCGACTGTCTTTAACGAGCGCCTAGGAATTTTCAGAAGTTTTTGAAAGATGAGCGAAGAGACCGAGAAGTTTGATAGGTGGACAGAGAAGCAGAAAGATACTGTGGAGTGTCCCATCAAAGAAACGATAGGCAAAAACTGCGATTTGAACTGCCATCGATATTTGATGGGAACCAGTGGAGTTCACGTACCAAAGGTGTAATATGCTCATTTTTAACGCTTTTTGAGAACAAGCCGAGCTGCACTGTTTTTGCACTCTTTGTAATCGTGCAAGCTGTTCTGAAGGAAGCCCTGCTAACACAGAGTTACAGTAGTCTAGTCGGAACATTACCATGGCGGTGATGAGTCTGATTGTTGCCTGTGTGGAGAGGTAAGACTGGATAGAAGCAATACGTCGCAATTCCAGGAAGCATGCACGAACAAACATTAGATATTTGGTTCTGCATAGAGAGCGTTTGATCAATGCTGACACCTAATGCTGACACCATAAAAAGGCTCAACAGTGCTTCTCTCCTCTTTCTTTCTTTCTTTCTGCGTACGCAGCTGATACTACTGCGGACACTGCCTGAACAACAGGGAGTGGAGTTTTGTGTGTATGACCGTTTTTTTTCCTGCCATTAAGGCAGCCATACTCCATCTTCGGGAAGGTGCATGCTATGTGTAACGTGTCATCCATACCAACGGCCAAACTGGGCCCTTTTCTTCCGAAAGTTGGTGATGGATTTACGTGTGTGCAAGATGTTATGCGTGCGTTCACACACGGAACCTCGGTTTATAATCTCTTTCGAAGGACAGTATGGGAAGGAGTCAGAACCAATGTTAACTCCGAGGGAAAAATCCCCCTGTACCGAAATTCGAACCCGTAACCCCCGGATCACGAGCCCGGCGCTCTTCCAACTGAGCTATTCCGGCCCCCGCTTCTCTCCTCAAATCCTTTCTGGTTATTCATTTATCTCGCCATTATTATAACAATTATCCTCCTCCTCGTTTCATCATCATCATTATCATTATTATCATCATCACCATCATCAATTATTATTAATCGTACTGATATAGCACCGTCCTTTTTGTTTGAGACTAAACTCTGACGCTGTAGGATCCAAACTCTCCTTTACACAACGGGCTGCCTACCTGGGTAGAGCCGACTGAAGAGCTGCCTGCTGGTGCTACATTCACTCGTTTCCCGCGTCCTTCAGTCTTCCGTCCGTCAATCAGTGAGTCACTCATGTCTGTCAATCAGTGAGTCATTCATACTTTCAACATTTCGGTGTTCGTCTTCAATCAGTGAGTCTTCATACTTTCAACATTTCGGTGCAAGCTGTATGTAACATGTCATCCATACCCACGGCCAAACTGGCCTTCTGTTTCCCAAAGTTGGCGCTGGGGTTTGACGAGTGTGCAAGATGTTATTAATGCGTGCGTTTTTCACACACGGAACCGCCGGTTTACAGACTCATTCGAAGGACTTTCGGGAAATGGAGGGCAGAACCAACGTTGACTCTGAAAGAAAAAAAAATCCCGCTGTACGAAACGCCCCGGCGGGATTGGAACCCCCAACCCCAGGATCACGAGTCCTCTACCAACTCGGCTGTTCCCCGCCCCAGCCCCGCACACTGTGCTCCTGTGGCACTGCAGATTGGTGGAGCGCATATAGACCGACCGCACGCACTGACACCACCTTGAACAAACAATATTAAAACCGAGTTTACAGTGAGACGAGCCTTCCTGTCCTGTTTACAATGATGACGATCAGGTGTAAACCCACACACCTCCTTTCACCAAGTTTACGGCGATGATTAAAAAACATACGTTACTCCAGCTGCCTCGTTGACAGTGACGATGATGTAAAACACTTTCCATTTACGTGAGAGCAGTAAACGTTTCCAAGCAAATCTGACCTCGCATCTAGGATCGCCGGGGAAGAAGAAGAAGAAGAAGAAGAAGAAGAAAGAAGAAGAAGAAGAAGAAGAAAAAGGAGGAGGAGGAGGAGGAGGAGCAGGAGCAGGAGCAGGAGGAGGAGAAGAAGAAGAAAAGGAGAAGAGGAGGAGGAGGAGGAGGAGGACAAGGAGAGGAGGAGGAGGATGAGCAGGAGGATAAGGAGAAGAAGAAGAAGAAGAACAACAACAACCACGATAAAAAGTAAAAGAAATGAAAGGCAACAGTTTCAATTAGCACACTGAAAACGCCTCTCTCTCTCTCTCTCTCCCTCTCTCCTCTCTCTCCCCCCCCTCCCCCCCTCTCTCTCCCTCTCTGAGAGAAAGTGATAAACATTTACCAATTTTTTCAGTCTTCCGCGACCGCTCCTCCTTCACCCTCTCCCCTCGACCATCTTTCTCTTTCTCATGCACATGTGTGCGCGCGCGCGCACGCGCACGCACACACACACACACACGCGCGCGCGCGCGCGCGCGCACGTGCGAGCGCACATAAGCGTATTTGTGTGTGCCCGTGCCCAGCGCGTGTCATAACACAAAATCGTAGAGCTCTCCCTCTCTCTCTCTAGCACACATACGCGCGCGCGCGCGCGCCAGTACACAAGCGCGCTCGTTACACACACACACACCACACACACACACTCCGGAATGAGATCCAAATACAGCGCAAACAAACGCCCTCCTTCCCAGCCCCCCCCCCCCCCCTCCCCCCCGCCTTCTTCTCTCTCATCCTTCGTCACTGCAATTTCTCAGCCAGCGACCCCCCCCCCTCCCTCACGTTCTCTCCATCCTGCCCTTCATCAACCCCCCCCCCCCCCCCCCCCCCCCCCCCCCCCCCCCCTTGCAGCGGAAGCGGTTCGTTTCCTTCGTCTCCCACTGCCCTGTTCCAGACAGACAGTTCTGAAAGTAAATGTTCTGAAAGTAAATGTTTAGCTCAGCGGAAATCCGCATTGCATCCGACCCACGGCTTGTGGCTAGGAGCACTAGCGCGCGCCCGAAGTCGAACGGCTGGCCTTACCTGTGCGAAAATCAGAAGACGACTATCACGCGCAATAGCTTGGGGGGTGGTGGTGGAGGTGCGTGACGCCTTTCTCGTCATGTTCATATCATCCCTTATGTCTTGAAACCATTTATATTGGTCAAGATTTTTGAAGGTATTTCTTTACTTATTTTGATAAACTTGAAGAAGTCTAGTGCAACACGTTTGTGAATTCCACAATGTATTATACCACAGCGGGGAAATGTGCACAAGACCTTTATCTCCATCTCTAATAGCTGTATATATATAATCTGTAATAGCTGTATATATATAATCTGTAATAGCTGTATATATATAATCTGTAATAGCTGTATATATATAATCTGTAATAGCTGTATATATATAATCTCTAATAGCTGTATATATATAATCTGTAATAGCTGTGTATATATAATCTGTAATAGCTGTATATATATAATCTGTAAATTTAGCTGTATATATATAATCTGTAATAGCTGTATATATATAATCTGTAATAGCTGTATATATATTAATCTGTAATAGCTGTATATATAATCAAAATATATTCAACCTTATTATCATTTCATCATCATCATCATCATCATGTTATTGTTTTGATTACTATTATTATCATTATTATTACTACTTTTATTAAGCGTAATTTATTATAGTACGGACGTACTTTATCACAGTTTCAAAACATTTGATCCACTTTGGATAGTTTCGCGAAATTGATACTGTTCACATGCCAAACGAGGTCGATTAATTAATTGGAAAAAAACAATTTACTTCAGAAATACGACAGGGGGAAAGAACCCCCCCCCCCCCTCCCAGCAACGTGAAGTTATGAAATCCATGAAGTTTGAAGAAAGCGTTACCAATAAGAAATCGTGACGCGTGCACATAAGCCAGACTTTAGTGTAGCGACACGAGCTGGTGCGATTAGCCATTGGGGCGATGGTGCCGCTCAAAGGCCCGGCGAAGGGAGACAACACCGACAGGGGTGTGTGTGTGGGGGTGGGGGAGCGGGGGGGGGGGGGGAGAAAGGCATGATCCGTTTTCCTTTCAATCCCACACACTGCAGTCAGTTTGGCCCAGATGGTGGTGTGTGTGTGTGTGTGTGTGTTGTGTGTGTGTGTGTGGTGTGTGTGTGTGAGAGAGAGAGAGAGAGAGAGAGAGAGAGAGAGAGAGATGTGCATGTGGGTTCGCGGGAGGTAGGGCACGAGTGGGGGTGGGGGGTGGGGAGAACTGGGGAAGCAGTGGCAGACATAAACACAACAAATACCACAGCACCGGAGCTACCGAGAGAGAGAGAGAGAGAGAGAGGAGAGAGAGAGAGAGAGAGAGAGAGAGAGAGACAGAGACAGAGAGACAGACAGGCAGACAGACACAGCGACAGAGAGAGACACACACACACACAAAGAGAGACAGAAGAGAGAGAGAGAGAGAGAGAGAGAGAGAGTAGAGAGGACGGGGAGACAGCCGTGTGAGGGGAGACAGCGATAGGCGGGAGAGAGGCGGGGAGGGAGAGAGAAAGACAGGGGGGGGGGGGGTAAGAGAGGAGCAGAAAAATGCAGAGAGAGAGAGAGAGAGAGAGAGAGGCAGGCAGGCAGGCAGATACAGAGAGGTAAAGAACGTTACAGACTGAGAGCTACACGGAGAGAGAAAGAGGGGGATGGGCGGACCGGGGGAAGAGAGAGAGAGAGAGAGAGAGAGAGAGAGAGAGAGAGAGAGAGAGAGAGAGAGAGAGAGAGTGAGAAGAAGAAGAAAGAAAGAAGAAAGAAAGAAAAAGACGACGACGACGGCGAAGAAGAAGAAGACGTAGAGAAAACACACAACACACACACACACACACACACACACAGAACCAAGAAACTTCCTTACCTTTCACATGTGAAAAACCCACCTACTCCTCCGAAAACGTGACACTTTCAGAGCACAAAACCAACCAAAAAACCCAAACCACTGAAAACACCTTCAAGTCCAAGACACGAGGCAAACGACACTTGCACGCGCTGAGAGCGATGACGACATGACACCGGACAAACCAACCAGGCCCACCGACAGACACACCTCAAACCTCCTGACTCACTTGAACAAGCCCGGTGACGGTGCCACCCCGAGAGCAGTTGTAGCCCCCCAACTCTAATTTCACCCCTTGCAGGTAATAAATAGATATACGCCGCCCGCGCAAAGTCAAAGACCCACTTCCGAGTCGTAGATAATTTCACACAATTTTCATTTCGTTTCCCCCCCCCAAAAAAAAAAACTGTACACTTCTTCACGAAACAAAATGGTTTCTATGACTGAAGATCTTCTCTCGCTGTGCATCATGGTTCTGAGCTCTGATTGGCTGGCTTCGAAGTGAGGACAACATGCAGGAAAGTCACGTGTTTTTCTTTTATTTTTTTTTATTATCATTTAAAAAAAAATCCATTTCCATCTAATCAGACTGGCTGACGGGCCTTGACAGGTGACAAGCGGCTATTTCATACGCGATGCACGTGCAAAGACAAGTCGAGCGTCATGTGTCACAGTTCAGCCTGTGCTCTGCAGAATACTGTGTCACTGGGCTAGTTTTTTGTACTCCCAGTTCTTATAAGAACAGGGAGTACTTTAAAATGGGAACGAAGAAATGCTGTGTGTGTGTGTGTGTGTGTGTGTGTGTGTGTGTGTGTGTGTGTGTGTGTCCGTCCGTCCGTGGTCAAAATGTGCTCCACTCGTTCCAGATAAAACTACTGGGCCGAGCTTTCTGAAAATTTGTAGGAATGTTCATTATGGGTCACGGATGATGCCCGATGTTTTATTTTACCGTCATAGCCGTTTCTAACGGCTATAACGGCCCATAACGGTTTTTGTTCTTTATGGAAAATCTCAGAAAGTACTTGGCCGATCTTTCTGAAAATTTGTGGGTATGTTCATTATGGGTCACAGATGATGGCCGATGTTTACCAGAATAGCCGTTACTAACGGCTATAACGGCCCCAAACGGTTTATTCTCTTTATGGAATATCTCACGCGTATTCAAGATAAACTGAGAGTACGTTTATGTGCTTTGCATCTTGTT
>CM065740.1:52082550-52085050 GCA_033310375.1 Conus canariensis
GTCTTTGGAAAGGAATCCTCAAAACTTTCATGGACTTGTACGAACCCAGGATATGCGTACACGCTACGCGTAATCCGTACTCCTGTATTGTTAACGATCTGCACTAAACTGTGTAACACGCCACCTTGGCTTGGACAAAGATTCAGCATTTGCCTTGTTTTCTCCGGTTGAGTCTTTTTCCGGCTCCAATCCATCACCTTGTCCACATCTGCTTTGTGCAGAATCCAAGATACGGTGGATTTGAAACGGAAACAACCTGAACAACAACAGAAACAACACACACACACACACACACACACACACACACACACACACACACACACACACACACACACACACACGACTGTTTAAACTTTGTCCCCCTGAAGTTCATGTCTTACGCAAAATGTTGCACAGTTCACGAACCTGTGCAGAATTTGGATAACGTATAATAAACACGCATTGACAGGGCTCGCACAGACTTTTAACACCATCATTCATAAATTTTTGTCACAAACTTTCAAGATTGTCATGCCATCGATTCAGATACCTACTTAACTTAAAGTAAAAACAAACAAACAAATAAACAAACAAACAAAAAACTGATGATATTTCCAGTTGCTGACAGTCTCCAGAAACAGTGTACACGCGGCAAGTCATGTTCAGGGAAAGGAACTCTTCTTCTTTTCTGTCCATGAACTGTGCAAGCCTACAGTTGTGCTTTCCGTCTTCCCTTGGTAAGCAACGACAAACTCCGCTTGTAATGATCACGTCACTGCAGTATACAGTAACAAGAAGATTAACCTCCTTCTCCTCTTCTTTTTACTAGACTTGTTTTTCTTAATATTTCTCGCCACAACAAACGCATGAATCCACCCCTTCGTAGATTAATCTTCTCCTCCTCCTCTTCTTCTTTTAATACACTTGTTTTTCTTAATATTTGTCTCCCCAGCAAACGCATGACTTCACCCCTCCGTAAGGCGTCGCGCGATCGGTCAAGCTGATCGGTTTTAAATCCCTAAGAAAATCCGGAGACCGGGCTCAGGTGCGTTGTGGGTCTTAAATTACCGCCCTTGAATAGCAGCCATTTCCATTTCAAAGCTGCACCCCACACAGCTCTGTTTGTTTCTTTCTTTGTTGTTTGTTTGTTTCCTGATTGCTTTTTTTTTGTCCTAGATTTCTGTCTCATCTTTTTAAATGTTTGTAATCAGTTTATAAAAATCCTGTTGATATCTGATTCAAAGATTATTCCACGATCTTGGATTTTTTTTCTGTATTTTATTTTCAAAAGACTTTCAAAGGCTTGAACAAGGCCCCTTGAGATTCGCAGTTTTACAAACCTGATATATCTTCTTAAAAAGTGTTTGAAGTCAACTCCGGCCAAGCCACATGGACAAACGAATCACAAGACAAAACACGACGCGTTTCGACCTCTTAGATCTTCTTCAGGCAAGATAAACGACACTCGGGACAACGAAACTGAGGAACGAGCAATCACTCAGCTTTGTCAAATTAGTGTTGTTTATCTTGCCTGAAGAAGACCTAGGAGGTCGAAACGCGTCGTGTTTTGTTTGTAATTCGTTTGTCCATGTTGGTCGGCGGAGTTGATTAAAAACATTTTTTAAAGATTCGAGTAGATTTTCGCCTGCAGTCTCACTTTGCCACTGGGGGCCGGAATAGCTCAGTGGTAGAGCGCTGGACTCGTAATCATAGTGATCCTGGCGTTGCGGGTTCGAATCTCCGCCGGGCCGTTTCGGTACAGGGTGGGCGGGGTTGGGGGGGGGGGGGGGGTTCTCTCGGAGTTAACATTGGTTCTGACTCCATTCCCCATACAGTCCTTCGAATGAGACTACAAACCGAGGTTCCGTGTGTGACCGCACGCATAACATCTTGCACACACGTAAAATCCCATCACCAACTTTCGGAAGAGAAGGCCAGTTTGGCCGTTGGTATGGATGACACGTTACACATAGCATGCACCTTTCCCTAAGTTGGAGTATGGCTGCCTTAATGGCAGGATAAAAAAAAAACGGTCATACACACAAAACTCCACTCGCTTTGTTGGGTAGATGGGATCAATCCTGGCCTGTCTGTACAGGGAGTGTCCGCAGGAGTATCAGCCTGCATACGCGGGAAGAAAAAAAGAAACACGCACGCACGAACACACACGCCTTGCCACTAACCTGTAACATCTGTTTGAACCGCGATTGCAGGCGATTCGACCCTGCCACCAAACTCCGTGCAGACCTGCGTGTGGGAAGGGAGGCAACCGTACGCCCTACACGACCTCAGACCAAACGACGTACAGCTCACCAAACCGCTGACTTCTTTCTGCCCGTCAAATTACCGCCCCTACCGGCGGGCAATGATTGTTTGATTGACTGTATGGGGCGTCACCCACCATGGCCTGCCGTTGGTTCCTCGTACACAACAAACCCACAGAGGTGTGATTCCAACAACGAGTGCGAGACGGGCGAGGGAGGGAGGGAGGGGGGGAGGAGGGGAGGGAGGGGGAGAGAGA
>CM065740.1:52090050-52092550 GCA_033310375.1 Conus canariensis
AGAGAGAGAGAGAGGGGGGGAGAGAGAGAGAAGGAGAATGTGTGTGTATGTGTGTGTGTGTGCGTGGCGTGCGTGCGTGCGTGCGTGCGTGCGTGCGTGCGTGCGTGCGTGCGTGGTGTGTGGTGTGTGTGTGTGTGTGTGGTGTGTGTGTGTGTGTGTGTGTGTGTGTGTGTGTGTGTGTGTGCGCGCGCGCTCTTCTGATAACCCGATCAAAACCTCATTTTACCAGTGTCTTTCCCTTTCCCCATCTCAGAAAACAAACAAAGAAACCAGCAAACAAACGAAAAATGTCTCCATGCGAACAATACTTTATTTTTCGAGGGTGAAAATTGGGTTCAGCCGACGCCCAACATTCCCCGCACAATGGGACAGCTGAATGCAGACTTCTCAACCAAAAGACAGAAACAAAAAAGTGTTCAAAGTCCGAACGTAAATGTATTCGTCGAGCGTTAAAAGTTGTTCGGTCGTCGCACAATATTCTCCATGGCCCATGACACTGCTAAACTTAGATGTCGCTTAAAAACAAACCAACAAACAAACAAACAAACAAACATGCTGTGGTAATACTTGCGATCAGTCACTTTTCTTTTTTTTTCTCTTTACCAGGTACACGTTTGCAAAAAAAAAAAAAAAAAAAAAAAAGCAAAAAAAAAAAAAAAAAAAATTCGAGGGAAGGAGGAGGGAACTTAAACAAAATGTGTAATACCCCCCCCCCCCCCCCACACACACACACACACCATACCCGCTTTTCCCCTCTCCCCAAACACGCATGGACAACCATTCTCCCATATACATACACGAGCGCACATACGCGCACACGCGCCCGCACACACACACCACACACACACCGCCACACTTAAGCACACGTATACGCACACACGCATACGCGCGCGCGCGCACCACACACACACACACACACACACGCACATACACACACACGCGCGCGCGCACAAGCACACAGAACACGCACAACACACACACACACACACACGCACGCACGCGCGCGCACATACACACACGCGCGCGCATACACGCAAACATACATACACACACACGCGCGCGCGCGCGCACACACACCACACACACACACACACGCAGAGAGAGAGAGAGAGAGAGAGAGAGAGAGAGAGAGAGAGAGAGAGTTAATTCACACACACACGCGCGCGTGCGCGAGAGAGAGAGAGAGAGAGAGAGAGAGAGAGAGAGAGAGAGAGGAGAGAGAGAAGAGAGAGAGAGAGAGCGGAGAAAGATTAATCCCACAACATACCACGCAGCACAATAACCAACAGTCCTAGAAATAGCCCGGCACCTCAGTTAACCTCTGGAACGAACGACAACTCAAGGCAGGGGAAAAGAAAAAGAAGAAGACGAGAAAAAAAACACACCAAAAAACACCCTGCAGGAAACGGCACCCAATTCCTGGTGGAGTCCCACCCCACCCCCACCCACAATCTTCCCCTGGCGGGTTTAGTGGCGGATCTAAAGCCTGGCGGCAATCGATACCCTCTAATTGCCGCGCACTGGGCCGTTCATTGGTCGCCCCCAACCCAGTTGACCGATCCCCTTTGGATCCCGGCATAAAGACACGTCTTGGGACCGATAAACGATCGCCCGAGATCCCTAACAGCTTTTAGTTTGACTTGATCGCGGTATTAACACGCCCCCAGAAGTCTGATGAGAGGACAATAGCGGCTGGTGGCGGTCGTGGTGGGTGGGGGGGGGGGGGGGGGGGGGGGGGAGAGAGAGAGAGAGAGAGAGAGAGAGAGAGAGAGAATTCACACACACACACACACACACACACACACACACACACACACAGCTTCTTCCTTCTTCCGCCTCCACGACCCAACTCTGGCCACGACCTGACCTATGACTGACCATTTCCGACCACTGACATTTATTGACACCCGGGGGTGGGGTGGGGGTGGTTGGAAGGCGGGGGGGCTTGAACTTCACTTTAGAGCACCCGACCACCGAAGTGGCTGATCTGACAGCATCTCTAGACACGTAGTACACAGCCCACCCACAGCTCACCCAGCTCACCCACAGCCCAGGCCAACACTCCTGCAGTTTGGGCGACTGCCGTGTAATTTACACAACCCAGGAAAAAACAACAAGGAAAACGTTCTCATGGAGACCAGAAGAAACGTTTCAAAGACAACCTCAAATCTTCCCTGAAGGCCTTCAACATCAGCCACACAACATGTGAGCAGACTGCGATCAGTTGTCCACAAAGGTGCAGAAACCTGTGAAAGTAACAGAATTGCTGCAGCTGAGCAGCGCAGGATGATCAGGAAGACCGGCGCCAACAGATCTCCAACTGCCGCCACCATCCCCTGTCCATACTGTGATAGGTCTTTCCGGGCGCAGATCGGCCTGACCAGCCATCTACGCACTCACCCCCGATCCCTGGATGACTAGGTGGTCACCGTCGTCTCGACGGACAAACAACAACACACAAACCATTAATTAGACCTCTCGTGGCCGCGCTAATGAAGAG
>CM065740.1:52097550-52110050 GCA_033310375.1 Conus canariensis
AGTTAGCCTATACACCCACTAATTCTCCTTTTCTATTTTAACAGGAAAAAAAAACCCTCCCTTACAAAGGGAACGTATTTCGCAGGGATAGCAAGACTGTCGACATTATGGAAACCTTAAAACTGAGTAGTTAAGTACACGTGTGTCTTACCTTGCCAGTTGTCGACAGAGTCATTGACGATGGGACAGTCGTCGTTGTTTATTTCTCATCCGTGCGACCACTGTCAACTTCACCGCCACACCACCCACCACCATTCCTTCAACACAGTCCTGACGGCAGACGAGTTTTCACACACTTAAAGGATGAAAAAAAAAAAAAGAGAGAGAACTACACACAAACACACCCTCTCCACTGACACCGCTTCAAGCAAAAACGAAAAGTGAAATCACTCCGTGCCACGCGCGCGCATACACACACACACACACACACACACACACACACACACACACTGTCACGCACTTTCCAACAACAAAATGTTCAATTTTGTGACAGGAACCCTCTCGAAATCTCGTGCCTTGGCACAAAACTTCACCACGGGAGGAGGGAATAGCTGGGAGGATTTCTCACGGAAACCACGTTGGTGCTCAACCCCTTCCACACGGAGTTCACGCCCGCCAAGTTCCGGAAATCTTCAAGTGTGTAGACCGTGAAACTTCCCTTCACCTTAAACTTTTTTCCTCCCCACACAAACGCTTTCTCTCCATAGTAGCTCCTACACACAACACACACAAAACAAGGCTCTTTGTAATGGGTGGAATCCGGGGTTGTAGAAGTTCGTTGGAGAAGGTGTGGGCAAAAAACCGAACCTTGACAGACCACCACCACCTCAGCCACCACCACACACACCACACGCTGCTGTCTCTGGTTTCGGGTACAGCGAGGATCGCGCCTTTCGCGTTCTGGCGACAAGTCAATGGCTGGCCGAAACTCGTTGGCCCGTGACCACGTTCACTGTCTCGTCCAATGGCAGTCGCCGCCTAGAACACGTTTGGAGTGCTGGGAGTTTGGGGGGGGGGGGGGGGGGGGGGGTGGAGGAAGCGTGGGGGGGGGGGGGGGGATGGGTACCCGGTGCTGGGTCACCTTGGGGTCCCGTTGTGGGGAGTGACATGTTTTGTTTTGTTTTTCTGTTCCCGGATAGTTTTGAAATAAGAGAGAGAGAGAGAGAGAGAGAGAGAGAGAGAGAGAGAGTAGATGCAATACAATGATTTGCTATGAAAGACTACATCCCTTTTGAAAGGATGAGTTGAACATTATGTATGTATGTATGTATGTATGTATGTATGTATGTATGTATGTACGTATGTATGTATGTGTGTATGTATGTATGTATGTATGTATGTATGTATGTATGTATGTATGTATGTATGTATCTTGTACACACAGCACAGAAAATGCAGATGCTAAATCTTCAGAAAGACCAAAACAATGCACGTTATTGTTTCCAAGGTGTGTAAACAAAGCAAAGCTTACATTATCATTGCTTCTTTCCTTGTCTGTGGAAGAAGAGCAGCACGACATGGGCGATGTTGGTTTCCATTGCCCGTGGAATTTGTGCGCTACTTAAAAGCAGTTTGTCCAAGGATCACAAGTATTTTAGAACATCGTCACCTTGTCAACCTGATATCAAAGGCAATGAGAGAGTGATGCCGCCCCCCCTCCTCCTCCCCCCCCTTTCCATCCCACCATCACCTCATGTTGTCTCATCCTCCTTCCCTCTCTTCCCCCCCCCCCCCCCACCAAGTTCAACAACTTTGTTTCCTATCTTTCCCGATCCAGAAATTTTGGAGCGAGTATACTTCATAATTTATTCTGAGCCGCACCCCCTCCCTTCCCCTTTCACCAAGACACAAGAATACTTTATTATCTCAATTCTGAGAAATTACAATCGTGTTGCTGACTAACTATACATTGGTTACAATAAAAAAAAGAAAAGAAAATCAATTGATTTATAATCTAAAATTTCATACATGTAGATAAACACACACACACACACACACACACACACACACACACACACACACACACACACACACACACACACGCACGCACGCACACACGCACGCACGCACGCACGCACGCATCACTTACTGATTTTCAGAATTTGCTTAAAAACAGAAAAAAAAAAACACTGTCGGACTTAAATTCACATTGAAAGAAGCATTTAAGTGTATGTACATAATAAATGATCAAACAATAGTAAAACACATTTGAATAAACAACAATATTTATCATAGATTTTCAGAATTGCACAATGGTCACACTTGATTTAACAGAATATTGAAATACATATAATAGTAAATAATAGCAAAACACATAAAGGCAGTTAGATCACAGACAGACAGACAGACAGACAGACACACACACACACACACACACACACACACACACACACACACACACACACACACACACGCACGCACACTCATAAGCATACACCTACGCACACACATACTCACATGCATGCGCATACACACATGCACACACACATGAATAAATAAATTAATTAACATAAGAATAATAGACCAGTCGGTAACAACCATGCCTTAATCAAATTTTCATTATTGCACACAAAAGATAAAGATATAGAATATAAAAAGACAGTAAAGTGTATAATTATGGCAAAGAACAGTAAAACCCTTTGGTAAACAACCATACCACACACACACACACACACACACACACACGCGCGCGCGCGCGCGCGCGCATTTATTCAATCACACACGCACACACACTCACATAAAAGCACATATACACGTACATATATGTATACGTCCCCCCCTCTCCCCTTGTCCCCCACCCCCCCCCACCCCACCCCCATCCCGCACACACACACACACACACACACACACACACACACACACACACACACACACACACACACACACACACACTTATTGCTTGTTAAGAAGGGATATAGACACTGGGATAAAACTCTCTTTTGTTCTGACCAACCGGACCTTTGGCACCCTGAACCGTCGGCCAGATGGCAGCAGTTCATAATTATGGACCAGGACATGTGAGGGGTCTTTTGCAATTTCTCTTGCCTTTCTTACGGCATGCTTCTCATACAATTCACTCATGCTTGCTTGCCTTTCACCCACAACTTTCACACACACATTCACAGTCTTGTTCAACACATTCTTTTTTTTTTCACATTGAGCCCACCAAACCAGCACAAGAAGCCAAATGTTAATACAGATTCAGTAAAACATCTATAAAGCTGTGCAAGGATTTTTGAGTTTACATGGAGTGAGCGCAGCTTTTGCAAACAGTAAACCCTGGACTGACATTTGTTATGAATAGCTGCAGTGTTGAAATCAAAAGTTAGTTTGTTGTCAATTACTGCGCCCAGATATGTATACTGAGACACCCTTTCCACAGTTTGACCATCAGTTACAAGCTCTGCAATGGGGGATGGGCCTCTACGGAAATCTATCACCAGTTCTTTTGTTTTGCTGACATTTAAATTCAGAAAGTTTTCAGAACACCAGGCGGTAAATTTACTGACAACATCAAAGTAGGTAGTGTCTAAGTTAGATAGATCAAGAATGGCTGTGTCATCAGAATACCTAATAACCGGCGTTGTGTTTGAGCCTCTACAGTCGTTGGTATAAATAGTGAAGAGCACAGGTGAAATCACAGTGCCTTGGGGTGAGCCAGTGGATGTGGAACGTGGGGAAGACGGAGTTCCCTGGTAATAAACTGATTGAGATCTCCTGACAAGAAAGCTCATAATCCAAAGAATCAATCTTGGGGAAACCTGAAGAGTGAGTAGTTTCTGTGCCACGAGGTGAGGTTGTATTGTGTTGAACGCTGAAGAGAAATCAATGAAAAGTATTCTGACATAGGAATTTGGTGTGTCTAGATGTGTGTAAGCATTGCTAAGTAATGTGATGGCTGCATCATCTGTGGATCTACTTTGCTTGTATGCAAACTGGAAAGGATCGAGTTGATGCTGTGTTTGTGAAAGCAGTTTCGAAAGAATGATGTGCTCAACACATTTCATAACAATGCTAGTGAGAGCAACAGGCCTGTAATCATTTAGCTGGGACGGTTTTCTTGACTTGGGGACTGGACAGATGGTTGAGTTTTTCCAAATAGTTGGGACAACACATTCTCTCAGGGACCATGAAAAACGTTTACTGAAAATCCCACTAAGCTGTGTAGCACATGATCTGAAAAGTTTTCCACTGACACAGTCAGGACCTACTGCTTTATGTAGATGGAGTTTCTTGAAAAGTCTCTCAATGCTAGTGCCAGGGACATCCATGTCATCTGAACCATCCTCCTCCCTAATCTTCTTATGGAGGTCAGATAGCATGTTGGAAGGTCATTTCTAAGGTCACCACGTTCAAAACGACAGCAGAAATCATTTAGTTCTTTAGCGAACTTGATTTTATCACTTTCAGTCAAAGAGCAAAAGTTACTTTTTGGCTTGTCCTGACCTGACAGTATTTTCAGCCCTCGCCAAGCATCCCGCACAGCCCGACTGAAACTTGTTTTCAACCTTCTCCTTGTATTCTAGTTTTGCTGAGCGAATTTCGCATCTGAGCTTCTTTTGAACTAGTTGTCTTTCTGCTTCATCACCAGACTGAAAGGCCTTGTTCTTTTGGTTAATTATGGCCTTCAGTGACCTGGATATCCATGGCTTATTGTTGGGATATATTTTTACAGTTTTTTTGGGAATTATCATATTCTCGCAAAATACAACATAATAGGAAATCACTTCTACAGCTTCGTTAATGTCTTGTGAAGAATCTAGGAAAACGTCCCAGTCTGTACATTCGTAACAGCCCTGCAATGCCTCGATTGCCTCTCCAGACCACATCTTTACTGTCCTTGTTACAACTGGTTCTGTCTCTATCTTGGGTCTATAAGCAGGGATCAGATGGACTGTGTCATCTTTACTGTCCTTGTTACAACTGGTTCTGTCACTATCTTGGGTCTATAAGCAGGGATCAGATGGGCTGTGTCATCTACTGTCTTTGTTACAACTGGTTCTGTCTCTATCTTGGGTCTGTAAGCAGGGATCAGATGGACTGCGTCATGATCAGAATGACCAATATTTGGAAGGGGGCAGATTTATAAGCATCTTGAATGTTGCCACAGCAATGGTCTGGTTGTCCTTGCAGGCGTGTGTTGCACGTAACATATTGTTTGAATTTTGGAAGGACAGTCTGTAAGTTACATGAATTAAAGTCTCCGAGTACCAAGTTAGGAGTATTGGGTGAAATACTCTGCAAGGAGCGGACAACATCGGCTATTTCCGTAGCTGCTTGAGTTTTGATGGCCCTTGGGTGTGAGTATACAGCCGTACCAAACACCTGTCCAAATTCACGAGGTAGATATAAAGGTCGCAGTGGCAATGAGAGGAGCTCAACATTGGGGGTACACATTTGCTTTCTCACCGTTATGTTCTCAGGGTTACAGTACTTTTCATTCACGTACAAACACACTCCACCACCATGGTGTTTATCGACCAAGGTCGGGTCTCTGTCTCCTCGATACGGCACACCAAAACCATCAATGAACACACTATCATCACTGACACTGCTATCAAACAAAGTCTCAGAAAAAACATATCAAACAGGCATCTCTATACTCTCTCATAAAACTGACATTACTACACAACTCATCAAAGTTGTAGTTCGGAGGTTTTGGTCGAAGTGAACGGGTGTTGGCTAGTATGATAGAGGGGAGAGGTAGGAGGGTTTGTTTACATCTGAGCCTCCGTCGTATGCCCCCTCTCTCTTCCCTCGTTTCCGTGTTTGGGGCTTTGGGGCAGCATAATGGTCAGTAGGCACACTTGGAATGATATCAGATAGGAAAGAATCAAAGCCAGGGGGCACACCATTTGTGTTTGCTTTCAGCAGCAGGATGGAATCACGTGAGTACTGAATGGGTCTGACAAAGCCTGGTCCAGGCATACCTTCATGTTGTTGTCCGCAGAAACTCACCCCTGCACAATCGCACTTCCACACACAAAATACAACTGCTACCACCACGACACAGTCCAAAAACCACGCAGCCCGCATCTTGAGTCTTACACAACTTTCAATACAACTTGCAAACAGTTTCAGCGCCAGTAAACAAATAAACAACAAGTAATAGCAGCCAGCGGATGACGGGTCGGCCCCTCGTGAAGCGCCCCGGAAGTAGTACCAGGAAGTGATTCGCTCCCCCCCCCCCCCTCCCATACTCCAAACCAAACAAAGTAAAGCTTATTTCACACTCAAGGCGCAAAAAGTAGACCAGTGAATATTCGAGAAATGTCTTTTTCGGAGTTATAAACAAAAGGCCTGAAAATGCACACACGCCAATACTCCATTGATTAGAGTCAGCATGAGAAGGATACTCAGTGTGTGTGTGTGTGTGTGCGTGCGTGCGTGCGTGCGTGCGTGCGTGCGTGTGTGTGTGTGTGTGTGTGTGTGTTGTTTATTTGTTCATGTCTGCTATTTGTCACATCAGAGGAATATCTATTTCTTGAACATTGCCTCATGTGTTTTGTGCTTGTATACTACCAAAAAATCCTGACATTTTTGCTTTGGGTTGTTTATTTGTATTTTTGTTTGTTTGTGATGCTGCAGTCTGTTTTGGTTTTCCAAGTTACTTCAATTATAATCATATTTTTAAAATCTGGCAAAACAAACAAACAAACAAACAGGCCAAAAAAAAAAAAAAAAAAGCTTTAAAGAGAAATGATAATAATTCCGCCAGTCAAGGGTCAAACAAATTACAACACAACAAAACACGACGCGTTTCGGCCTCTTTGGTCTTCTTTTCACACACACACACACACACACACACACACACACACACACACACACACACACACACACACACACACACACACACAATTCAAATTCAATTCAAATTTAATCCTTTGACCCCTGTTGGGGCATGGAGGATACAAATGTAACAAAGAGAAATACGAAACTCACTCAGAACAATGTGTGAACATAGTTGCGAAATGCTGAATTCTGGTGAACTGTAATGATCTCATTAAACAATCTTCTCATTTTTTAGAAACTTACTAATATTCAAACAAATGCGTCTTCCTTTTTGAAATAAATTACAAAAGTTGAAAACAGACTTTGGTTTTAGATATTTTTTAGGGATGAATTTTTCACGAAGTTCATTATATTTTGGACATTCCATGATGCAATGAAATTCATCTCCAATTTCACCCATTTCACAGTTACGACAAATACGCAATTCTCTTGGAACATTATGGTGTCTTCCAATTTCAATTTGCAATTTATGGTTACTACATCTAAATTTAAATAAAGATATAACATACATATCTGGTAAGGTAGAAATATAATGTTCTTTTCCAAAGACAGTCTTTACACTTTTATAGAATACACACTTGTTGCTGTTTTCAAGAGAACTGCGCCAATCACGAGCATAATTATTTTGCAACTCCTTTTTAACACACTTACATAAGTTACTTCTGTTTGTGAATGAATGAGATTCCCAAACACAATCAAAACCAGTTTCAAATAAAATGCTTTTAACATAACTAAGCCATGGTGAAACGAAAATTCCTTTTGTATATAGTTCATGTAAGATATTATATACTTTGTTTGAATACTTCTTAGAATCAGGAACAACTAAGTTAGCCCAGAACCTTATCATTCTCACTTTAATCAGTACAGATAACGGATAGATTCCGGTTTCACCATAAATCATTGAAGTCATTGTAGTTTTATTTAATCTAAATAGACACACACACACACACACACACACACACACACACACACACACACACACACACACACACATATATATATATATATGTATATATATACACAAAACACAACACACTCTCTCTTTCAACAACGTCCATCCGGCGTCCAATCTGAGAAGAATTTGCTCGTTCTTCACTTTCCTTGCCCTCTATGTTGATCCTCTTGCCTGAAGAAGACCAAAGAGGTCGAAACGCGTCGTGTTTTTGTCTTGTATATTTTGTTTGTCCCTTGTGTCTGGCGGATTTATCATAATTTCCCTTTTAAAACTTTGTTTCAATTTCTATAATTTCTCTTCAAAAATTTGTTTCAATTTCATCATTTCTCTTTAAAATTTGTTTCAATTTCTATAATTTCTCTAAAAATTTGTTTCTATTTTATAATTTCTCTTTGAAAAACTGTTTCAATTTCTATAGTTTCTCTTTAAAACTTTGTTTCAATTTCTATAATTTCTCTGTCAAAAATTTGTTTCAATTTCTATAATTTCTCTTTGAAAAACTGTTTCAATTTCTATATTTCTCATTATAACTCTGTTTCAATTATTATAATTTCTCTTTAAAACTTTGTTTCAATTTCTATAATTTCTCTTTCAAAAGTCGTTTCAATTTCCGACTGCAGTCACTTCACTTTGAAAGTAGACAAGGAATCAATGTGGAAAGCCTCTCAAAGGCGGCAAAGTGGGCGTGCTCCCCATCCACGGGTGTGTTGGGTGATGGTGAGGTGTTGGGCGTGCTCCCCATCCACCGGTGTGTTGGGGGATGGTGAGGTGTTGTGCGTGCTCCCCATCCACCGGTGTGTTGGGTGATGGTGAGATGTTGTGCGTGCTCCCCATCCACGGGTGTGTTGGGTGATAGTGAGGTGTTGGGCGTGCTCCCCATCCACGGGTGTGTTGGGTGATGGTGTGGTGTTGTGCGTGCTCCCCATCCACCGGTGTGTTGGGTGATGGTGAGATGTTGTGCGTGCTCCCCATCCACGGGTGTGTTGGATAATGGTGTGGTGTTGTGCGTGCTCCCCATCCACCGGTGTGTTGGGTGATGGTGAGGTGTTGTGCGTGCTCCCCATCCACCGGTGTGTTGGGTGATGGTGAGGTGTTGGGCGTGCTCCCCATCCACCGGTGTGTTGGGGGATGGTGAGGTGTTGTGCGTGCTCCCCATCCACCGGTGTGTTGGGTGATGGTGAGGTGTTGTGCGTGCTCCCCATCCACGGTGTGTGTTGGGTGATGGTGAGGTGTTGGGCGTGCTCCCCATCCACCGGTGTGTTGGGTAATGGGGTGGTGTTGGGCGTGCTCCCCATCCACCTGTGTGTTGGGTGATGGTGAGGTGTTGGGCGTGCTCCCCATCCACCGGTGTGTTGGGTGATGGTAAGGTGTTGGGCGTGCTCCCCATCCACTGGTGTGTTGGGTAATGGGGTGGTGTTGGGCGTGCTCCCCATCCACCGGTGTGTTGGGTAATGGGGTGGTGTTGGGCGTGCTCCCCATCCACCTGTGTGTTGGGTGATGGTAAGGTGTTGGGCGTGCTCCCCATCCACCGGTGTGTTGGGTGATGGTAAGGTGTTGGGCGTGCTCCCCATCCACTGGTGTGTTGGGTAATGGGGTGGTGTTGGGCGTGCTCCCCATCCACCGGTGTGTTGGGTAATGGGGTGGTGTTGGGCGTGCTCCCCATCCACCGGTGTGTTGGGTGATGGTGAGGTGTTGGGCGTGCTCCCCATCCACCGGTGTGTTGGGTGATGGTGTGGTGTTGGGCGTGCTCCCCATCCACGGGTGTGTTGGGTAATGGGGTGGTATTAGGCGAGCTCCCCATCCACTGGTGTGTTGGGTAATGGGTGTGGTGTTGGGCGTGCTCCCCATCTACCGGTGTGTTGGATAATGGTGTGGTGTTGGGCGTGCTCCCCATCTACCGGTGTGTTGGGTGATGGTGAGGTGTTGGGCGTGCTTCCCTTCCATCGGTGTGTTGGGTAATGGTGTAGTGTTGATGACTGGGGGCCAATCTCCCGCCTCACGCAGTCATCCCGGATGTATGTGTGGCGGACTTCTCTCTCTCTGTGTGTGTGTGTGTGTGTGTGTGTGTGTGTGTGTGTGTGTGTGTGTGTGTGTGTGTGTGTGAGGTTCATTTTAACCCATCGTGACAGGAAGTGTTGACAAGATGGACGGGGACATGTCGCGCCAACATTCCACAGACCCAGAAGGACACAATCACAATCATGTATCCACACAATCACAATCATGTATCCACACAATCACAATCATGTATCCACACAATCACAATCATGTATCCACACAATCACAATCATGTATCCACACAATCGCAAACACACTTTCGGACATGCGTAAATACCTATGTACACACACACACACACACACACACACACACACACACACACACACACACACACACCCCACACACACATACACAGTAACCTGAAATATAGTAGACTCTTCACTGAGTCTGTTAAATGATGGCAGTGTAACAAGAATTACCTGATATTTCACACCATCGAGCAACAGCAATTGATTTAACACTTATATCTCCTGCCCTAGCTCCAAGCTGTGAGTGGTCTGCCTTCAAAGATCCTCTTGGTAGTGATCATTTGCCAATAATTATTACCATTAAGGGTAAACAATCCATTCAAAACTGCGCTAAAGATAAGATCCCAAAATATAATTATAATAAAGCTGTTTGGGATAAATTTGAAAACATACTCTCTACTTACAATTGTGAAGAGATATTGTCTGATAACATTGACGGAAGCTACGCAAATTTTGTTGATATTGTTTTACATGCAGCTGATCTCTCAATACCAAGGTGCAATTCTGACGCATCAAACAAATATGCAGGCAATGTATGGTGGAATGCTACTTGTGAAGAAGCAAGAGAAAAAAAATGCAGGCCTATAAAATATATTTAAAAGATAAGAAAGATCCTGACAAAATTGCTGAAAAGAATAGAGCAAAAAATCATAGTAACAGAGTAATCGAAAAAGTCAAGGAGCAATATTGGTCAAATTTCTGTGAAAGTGAAGTACATGACCACAAAGATCTTCAGAAAACATGGAAAAAATTGAAAGACATAAAAAATGGAATCAGTCTTCCTGAATATCCCATAACATTAGAAAATAATGAGTTTCCTTCAAAATTTGAAAAGGCTGAAGCATTTGCAAATATTTTTGCAAAAAATAGCAACAATGAGGGCCTGACAGAAAAACAAAAGATATACAGAGAGAAAATGGAGGATAAGAAAACGCATGAAAAAAGTCCCATTAACAGTCACTACACAAATGCTCCCCTTACATTTCAAGAAGTAAAGGATGCAATTTTCTCTATTGGTTCGAAAAGAAAATCAGTGGGACCAGATGCGATCTCCAATGAAATGATAAAGCATTTGCCAGTTAATTTCGCAATGTTTCTGAACTTATTTTTTCAGAAATGTTGGTCTGAAGGGCTTCAACCACCTTTGTGGAAAAAATCAATTGTAACCCCTATCCCTAAAGAGGGCAAGTCAAAATCAGACAAAAACAACTACAGGCCAATTGCTCTCACTTCACATGTGGGTAAACTTATGGAAAGGATTATTCTAAAAAGACTTGAACATCATTGTGAAAAAAATGGTATAATACAAATACAACAGGCTGGCTTTAGAAAGGGTAGATCTACAGTTGACCATCTTGTAAAAATTACAACACAGGTTAAATATCAGTTCGCACGTAGGAAAAATGTACTTGCCACGTTTTGTGACATTAGAAAGGCATATGACCAAGTCTGGCATTCAAAACTTCTGAACAAATTGAAGTTAATAGGTCTCTCGGGGTGTAGGTACAATTACTTAAAAACCTTTTTAAGTGGTAGAACAATACAGACGAAGGTAGGAAATATATATTCTAATGAAAGACATATCCAGATGGGAATCCCGCAAGGAGCTGTGATAGCTCCTATCCTGTTTAATATTTTGATCCATGATCTTCCTAAATCATTATCAAAAAATGTTGAACTAGTACAATATGCGGATGATATCTGTATATGGATGAACGTTACTTTAAAACGTCACACACCAGTTAGATCTATCAACTATATTAAAAAGATATATCAAAATGAACTAGATAAAATTAGTAGGTACATGACTGAAAATGGATTGGCCCTTTCAGCTGAAAAATCGCATATGGTTCTGTTCAATACTGGTTATGATCCTAATCCTCTGCCTTCATTTCAAATAGATGGATTACGCCTTGAATATAAAAAGACGTAAAATTTTTAGGAGAAAATTTAACTTCTAAATTGAGCTGGAATTATCACATACAAACTATTCTAACAAAAGCTAAGAAAACTTTAAGTTTTTTGAAAATGGTGTCAACAATCATGGGGTAAAGACAGTAAAGTATTAACACATTTAGCTACTGCGCTTGTACGATCAAAATTATCCTATGCCCAGGAGACATTTTTCTCAGCCCCAAAATGTTTAATTAAAAAGTTGCAGAGTATTGATAGTAAAGCTTACAAGATAGCTCTTGGTGTCCCCGGTTCATACATCAACTTTAAGAACTTATATGGAGATCGGAATATTGCCTTTTGAAGAAAATATGAAACTTGCATGTGCAAAATATATTTTAAGAAGTCATACACTACAAAATCTTAATACCAGTGAAACTGAATTAAAATCAGAAATAAATTTTCCTAAACGGGCACAAAAAATCGATTCTCTAAAATCGATAGCCTAATACACATCTGACTTATTTACAAAAGCAGGCACTGCCCCTCAAAA
>CM065740.1:52122550-52130050 GCA_033310375.1 Conus canariensis
CCACGCAGCGCGAGCCAGCAAGCCAACAGCATGTAACGCGCAGAAGGTAGGAAGGAGGCCAGCGCACAGCTGGTAATGCTTTGTACTATGTAGCTGACCGGCAAGACTGTGCTGCCGCATGGCAACTGGCTCGCATGCAGACTGTGCTGCCGCATGGCAAGACTGTGCTGCCGCATGAAGAGACTGACTGAGTGATACTCTCTATTATTGTTTTTGTTTCTAGTGTCGTATGACCATGTAAACAACCATGTGTGACACGCCCACTGCAGGCTCCGACTTCACGGGGCCTGCAACAGTATCCAAGGACACCCCTCATAGAGGCACACTCCGTGACACAGCTGATCCACTACAAAAAAAATTCCACTGCAGCAGACGTGAACTGGCCACATGGAGGCAATGCCTCATACACAGATACCACCCTGACAATCTACCCAGTGAATTTTCAGTCAACGTAGAGTCAAGGGACTTTGACGAATGTGCCATCAGCATCAGTGACACTTCCCCAATTAATCTGTGCCCCCCACTACCGTCTAACTTCGCCAAAACTGTTATAAGATTATTAGTTCAGGGGCGTCAGATAATCGTTATCACGCTGTATGTTAGGAGTGGTGATGATGTTGAGGGAACAGTGCTATTGCAAGGTGCCGGCTGTCCTACGTTTGGTGTTGAAGAAATTGACCAAATTAGCCCAATAGTAGGTCATCTTTCAGCCAGTGACTTAGCAGGTGACATTGACAAAACTTTTCATGAAAGGATCCTAGCTTTACCCTTCCCTGATCTGGAAGACAGTCATACGTGTACCAGTCCAATGCCCAGAATATCCGAAGATGAGTCCACTGAACTAGATCACCACACAAATGTCAAAAAACCGGCAGACCTACGACCAGACATAGACCACCGCAGTGTCAAACGAGCCCATCGACGAAGATCGTCAAACAGATTCATTCGCCACCCTGTCAAAGTGACCACATCACCAAAGCTCATCAGGTCACTGCAAACCCTACAGGAGAATGTGGACTACAACACACACCGTTTGTCAGATGCAGAAAATATTGTTCAAAGCCATATTCTAGATTTAAAAGAACAGATAAAAAATGAACTCAAAAGCTTTGCCAAAGAGAAATTAGAGTCCCTTGAAGATCTATGCAAATCACTATCTACTAAAGTTAAAACATTAGAAATGAAAATCACAAATTGAAATCAGATGTTGGCGAGCATAAAAGAATTATTACAGATCTCAAGAAGCGGCTTGCCCCCAGTTCTTCTCATGAGTACCCCCCACTGAAACCTGCCTGTGAACCTGCCATGTCCACTGCCCCTGTTCTTTTTTCCACTGCTTTGAAGAGAACCAGCCTGCATCAAGCGACCACAACATCACAGATGCACAGATCACCTGACCTGTCTAAGACCCACCAGCCCTCCACCCCTACCCAACCACCCAGCGGTCAACCCAGTCCCACCTCCGTCCAAGTAAAAACACTCTCTGCTCCCAGCCTCTCTTCCACCCATTCCCACCTCCCTTCCTCTGATCTAGCTGACACCAGTCTCCATGCCAATCCTGCCCCTCCCAAGTTAGACAGTGCTCCTGTCTACTCCATCCCAGTCATAAATCGTTTTGATCCATCACCATCATCACCTGATCATCAGTCCATTCCTGTCCATGTCTCCAAAAGACAAAGAGCTACTCCCAGCCCACCCCATTGTCTCCAACAAACATCATTGGAAGAACAGACGGACTGTTTGATTATAGGAGATTCCACAATACATAACATGGATGCACACAAAATGAACACAGGTAGCTTCAAATCAGTTCAGAAAATCAGTGTGTCCGGTCTCAGGGTCTCTGACATACAACACTGGCTTGAATCCCGTCCACCCAATGCCCATATGGATAGAGTTGTTTTGCATGTAGGAATCAACGACTGTAAAGGGGGAGAGATTACAACACAACAATGGAGGGCTCTCCTTTACTCATGTCAAACGACCTTCCCCAGTGCAACAGTCGTGGCCTCTTCCATCATCCCCGCATGTGGTAGACATTTAATGAATCCAGCCATTGTTCAATCCAACCTAAAGCTTCAGACAGTATGCAGGGAACTGTCTGCAGTATTCGTAGACAACAAAGATTCCTTTCTTGCTGGGAGTGGTGCCCCCAGGAAAGACATGTACAAATCTCCCCTAGACATCAGCCACAAAGGTTAGCTAAAACTAGCATGGAACCTCAAATACTGTGCTAGGGCCTCGTCTACGCACGACTCCGCCCTGCTGCAAGCCACAGATGTCAATACAACACACACACCAACACACCATCAGCCCCATGTTCCGGCCAGCGCTGCTCAACCATCCCAGCGCTACACTTCAGCAGTCACGCCTAAGCAGTACAACACAGGCCACGCCCCCCTGTTGAGAACCCCAGCTTCTCAGATTCCGATGGCCGGCCCTGTCAGTACTTCAGTGACTAACGCCAACGCGCAGAGCACCGGTCCCCAACCACTGCCCACTTACGGCACCGCTGTTCCCGCCACAGTGCCTCCCTCCACCCCCGCTAATCCTTTACAGGCCATTGCTGAAGCAGTGCGACTGCTACAGGCAGCCTGTGGCCTTTCTTCAGTGTGAAGACTGTCTTTGTAAGAATCGTCCCTTCCACACCCACCTGCCCCCCAAAAAAACAAAAACAAAAACACAACAACAAACAAACAAACAAACAAACAAAAACAACAAAACTTGAGGAACTAAACGTGTGTTATACGTACAGGTCCTTGATGTAAGTGTGTGTGTGTGTGTGTGTGTGTGTGTGGGGTGTGTGTGTGTGTGGTTGTGTGTGTGTGTGTGTGTGTGTGTGTGTGTGTGTGTGTGTGTGACTTTCATCCTTCCTTGCCTGACTGAGAACTACTCCTCGGATACTACTTGTGCGTGTCATTATGTTCTTAGCAATAATAACTATCTTTTCACATCGGCATCTATTGTTGACAGTGATCACCGTAGGCTGTGCTGAAACATTTTGTGTTCTACTCATTTACTATCGAGACCACTCGTGTTGCTAAAGGCATTTTGCCCCATGCTTCAGAAATGACTGAACTGTGTGGCTCATGAATCATATGTGACTTCACTGAATGTCAGACTAAATTTGTGTTTCTAAAAAAAAAAAAAAAAAAAAACAACTTTCTTATACCTGCGTTCGGTGGATGTGACTGATCGGAGAGCGCTCCATAAGTGCAACGCATTTGTGCCAAACAGACTTGGACCTATAGACAATTCTATCTGATTATCAGCATATATATGTGTGTTCAGATACATATGAGTTGGTGATTCTGTGCGTGCAACATACAGGAATTGTGCTTTTTAGTCTTGCAGTACTTCGTCCTGTACAACCTGACAGCAATTAGTTGTGTGCACATTAAATTGTAAGTGCATTCTCAGTCACCTATTTCCGAACCACTGCTGTGGTATCTAATCTACCAGTTTGTTTGATTGGTTTTTCTTTTTTTTTTGTTTTGTTTTTGTTGTTGTTTTCATCATTTATTTTACTTTTTTGTACGTGTCCTTTCTTCCCCTTTCTTTTTGTTTTTCCTTTTACTTGTGCACTCAGGACATAAAATGACCACAAACCAGAACTCATGGCCATCGAGAGATGGACTGAGAATTTGCCATTTAAATATCAATAGTGCAGTCAGTAAGATCTCTGATATCTCGACCCTGATATCGAACCACCATAAGCCATTCCATGTTCTGGGTCTCTCCGAATCAAGACTAAATACCTACATTAGTGATAAAGATGTATCAGTCCCAGGTTATAATATCGTTCGAAAAGACCCTACTAAAGACAAAGAGACAGGTCTTCTAGTGTATGTCAGTGAATCTCTCAACTTCAAGAGACTTTCCCACCTAGAACAGCATGACGTAGAAGCAGTGTGGATACAAATCACACTGAACAAATCACGATCCATTTTAATCGGGTTTTGCTATCGGAACCCAGCAGAAAGAGTCAGCTGGACTGATAAATTTGTTACTATGATGGACGCAGTTTCATTAGAATGTAAAGAGATTGTTTTACTCGGTGACTTCAATGTAGATCTTTTGAAATCAAACAGCCAATGGAGCCAAACGATAAGTGTGTTGAATTTACATCAGATTATCAAAACACCCACCAGAGTCACACCAACTTCAAAGACAATCATTGACCATATCTATGTCTCAAATGAAAATAACATACTAGAAGCTTGTGTACCAGTCTTCTCTTCTAGTGATCATTACCCAGTGTGTGTTACATGGTCTAAACATGGAGTGAAAATCCCAAAACCAGGCCACAAAACCATAACCTATCGTTGCTTCTCAAAATTTAACGAACAAAACTTTTTGCTTGATTTAATGAACTCAGAACTTAATACAGTATACAATATTGCTGATCCAGATTCAGCGATTGACTTTTGGATCGAAATTTGTACAGAAGTCTATAACAGACATGCTCCGTTAAAAACAATCAGAGTAAAGCATATTCCCAAACCACCGTGGTACACGAAAGAATTACAGGAGGCATGCTACCTTAGAGACCTTTTGAAAGAACATGGCTATGAAGAAGAATCAAGATCACTAAGAAATGCAATAAACTCTCAGAAGCGCAGGGAAAAACAAAATACTATCGCGAGTTATTAACTTCCAAACAAAATCCAAAACTGGTTTGGCAAGCAATAAACCAGCTTAGCAATAACAGTTCTTCTTCAAAATCAACTGTTATCAAAGGTATTTCTGCTGAACAACTTAACACTCACTTCTCTACCATTCCAGATACAGTTGTTACTACTGATCATTCAAGCTCTAATGAACTTAAAGAACTCCATCAATTTTGTCACGACAAAAAAATCACGTCTGAACTACACATTCCACTCATAACTGTGCACGAGGTGTATCAGTACCTACTTCATCTCAAACAGTCAGGAACACGTGGACTTGATGGCATAGATGGCAAAATTCTGAAACTCTCGGCTCCAGTTATAACTGACACGTTAACGTATATCTTTAATCTGTGCATAGATAAAAGCTATTTTCCTAATGCGTTCAAAAAAGCAAAAGTTATACCCATTCATAAATCTGGTGATAATACTGATCCTTCAAACTACAGACCAATATCAATCTTATCTATCCTTTCGAAACCTCTAGAAAAGCATTTAAATAAACACATCCTTCATCACTTCAACAAGTACGATTTGCTCCATCCCGGACAGTCTGGTTTCAGACAGAAACATTCCTGCCATTCTGCATTAATCAATCTTGTAGATGTGTGGCTTAATAATATTAATAACAACAGATATTGTGGTGTCTTATTCGTTGATTTTAAAAAAGCATTCGATGTCATTGACCACAATCTCCTTATTCGAAAACTGGAGGTATACGGTCTTTCAAAATCCGCCCTTATCCTTCTAAAATCATACATCACAAAACGACAACAATGCGTCTTATCGGGGACGACTGTCTCTTCTATAACAACTCTTAAGTATGGCGTTCCACAAGGCTCCATTTTAGGCCCGCTACTCTTCTCAATCTACATTAATGACCTACCCCTACATGTGAGATCTGCATGCGACCTCTTTGCAGATGACACCACAATTCACACCAGCCATAATGATCCTTCCAGTCTTTCAAAACATTTGCAAGAGAGTACCAATGACCTTGTAAAATGGACCGAACTAAATCACATGTCACTTCACCCTCAAAAAACAAAACTGATGTACATTACAACTAGGCAAAAAAGACAAAAGCTCACCAATGATTTCCCTCCTATACACCTCAATAATGTACTTGTGGAACAAGTCACTCATCATAAAGTATTAGGACTAATAATTGACAATAGTCTCAGCTGGAATCCCCACATAACGTTACTATGCAAAAAGCTCTCCCAGAAAGTCTATCAGCTCACCAAAATCAAACACTTTCTTGACCTTCATTCACGAAAACTTTTTTTTCCATGCTCATATTCAGTCTTATGTTGATTATGCATCGACTATATGGGATTCTGCAAGTGCAAACACACTAAAACCATTGTTCAGCCTACATAAACGAGCGCTCAAATTAATCCTTCTGAAGAAAACTAGCCTCGAAAGCTCTGATTATAAACATCTTCACATTCTTCCATTCAGCCAGAGACTCAAATACAACAAAGGACTAATGATGCACAAGATTCTGACCGGGAATGCCCCAACAACTTTAATGAGACGATTCTCAAAAGTCTCGTCGAGAAACTCCCACAAACTCCATATCCCAATCCCCAGAATTGACCTATTTAAATCAAGTCTAACGTACTCGGGAACCTCTTTGTGGAACTCCCTTCCAGAATCCATCAAACAAATCCATTGTACCACAACTTTCAAAAACACTTACCTTACCCATCTTCTGCGGTAAAAAACAAAACAAAAACCATAAGTAATACCAACAAGTGATCTCAAAAGCATAAATCATCCCCTTTTCATGTACTTAACCAATTTGTCTTTTCTATTTTTTTTCTTCTTTTTATCATGTATCAAGTATTTATATATATATATGTATACGTGTATGTATGTGTATGTGTATGTATATATATGTTTATATATGTATATATGTATACATACATATATATATCACCAATGTGAGTGTGTGTATGTATGTAGTATGTTTGTATGTATGTATGTATGTGTGTGTATGTGTGTATATGTATGTGTACGTGTGCGCATGTATATGTATGTGTATGTGTGTGTGTATGTGTGTATATGTATATATATATATATATATATATATATATATATGTATGTATATGCATGCATGTGTATGTGTGTGTGGGTATATATATATGTGTGCATATGGATATAATCTTATGAAAAATGATTATATGTTGTGCCCTTTTTTCACTCTCTCTCTCTCTCTCTCTCTCTCTCTCTCTCTCTCTCTCTCTCACTGTCTGTCTCTCTGTCTCTGTCTCTGTCTCTGTCTCTCTCTCTCTCTCTCTCTCTCTCTCTCTCTCTCTCTCTCTCTTTCTCTCTCTGTCTGTGCGTGCGTGCGTGTGTATGTTCCGAATTCCGTACATACTTTGTCATATTCTTTTTTACTGTCTGATTTTATACATGCTAATTGTTGTACGTTTTAGTACATTTCCATTCCAAATCGTTACATTTCATGCTGTTCCCCCTCTCCCTTCCATCCTCTCTCTCTCTCTCTCTCTCTCTCTCTCTCTCTCTCTCTCTCTCTCTTTTTTTTTTTCCTCCTCCCCCCTCCCCCAATTTCATCTCACTTTGCTTAATACCTTCTACGTATTTTCATGCCTTGCGAAAAATGATTACATGTTGTGCCTTGCTCTGCCTCTCTCTCTCTCTCTCTCTCTCTCTCTCTCTCTCTCTCTCTCTCTCTCTCCCTCTCTCTCTCTCTCTCTCTCTCTCTCTCTCTCTCTCTCTCTCTCTGCGTGCGAGCGTGCGTGTATGTGTGTGTTCAAAAATATGTACGCACTTTGTCATATTCACTTCACTGTCTGTTTTC
>CM065740.1:52132550-52140050 GCA_033310375.1 Conus canariensis
TGCAAAGCTGGCACATTAAATCGTCATCGCTATGGAATCGATGACGGTAATAATGCACAGCAATTTCAGAAATACCAAGTCTAAATCTAGTAGTTACATACCTTAAATGCGTATCCAGATGAAGCAAAAGATAAGTTTTAACATTAGGCACAATGCAAAACGTCCTGTAAACATTAAATCTTTCACTATTACTAATATGATAATTCCACTCTTGCCATCTGCACGCAATTAGTCTATCTCTAAAGATTCGGAGAAAATCATCAATTGCATCAACCCCTTGGTTCAACCAGACATAACCAAACCCATACATGTATAATTTACAACGAACATTTGAAGCCCAGTTTCTTTTATCACGTTCGTCCAAATCAAACAACATGCGATAAGCCTTATATGGTAATCTATGCTCATCCATTCTTGTTAATTTTAACCAAAACCTAACACATTTTATAACCGAATTTATGTAAATAGGATACCTGTTCGTTTCTCCATACACCAGATCGTTTGGTGTTCGAAAATCGACGCCTAGAAAACGTTTGAGAGCGTACAAATGTACTTTTTCGCAATGTACAGCTGCATTATCCAGTCCCCATAATTCCGCACCATACTGAAGCATTGGCTGAATCTGTGAGTCGAATAATTTTAGAAGCGTGTTCAGAGAATTATTTTTCAATTTATATAGTTTTGGCAAAATGCATAACAGAGCATTCTTGGCTCGGCTGGAAAGGCTATTGCACGCGGCTACAAAACTAAGCCTTGTAGAGAAGTATATTCCTAGGTATTTGTATACGTTAACAACAGGCATTCTTATTCCATTATAAGTCCATTTCTCATTAGCAGATAAATAACCCCCTTTCCTAAATACAACAACATTACTTTTATTCATATTCACCTTCAAATGTAGTGCTGACGCTGCGCCATACAAACTGTTTATCTGTGTTTGCAGGCCAATAACTGTTTCTGCCAGCAAAGCTACATCATCAGCCAGTAATAATATAAACAGCTCAAAGTAATCATGTGTAAATACTGCACCATGTTTGCCTCTTCTTATAACTTCTAATGCTAATTCGTTGATAAATAAAGAGAACAATATAGGGCTGCAAACATCACCTTGTTTCACCCCACGTGTACAATTAATATACTCAGTCAATTTAACTCCACATCTGACCCTAGCTTTCACATTTATGTACATACTACAACTTGCCTTTAATCCCATTTTTCAAAAGGATCGGCCATAACAGGTTTCTTTCTATGGAGTCAAACGCCTTTTCAAAGTCAATGAAGGCAACGTAAAGTTTACGGCTGAAACAAAACTGTTTTTGTATTAATGCTAACAAAGTAAACATATGGTCAGTTGTAGAATATCCTCTTTTAAATCCCGCTTGATGTTCGCCTGTCAAGTTATATTCTTCTATCCATTCTCTAAGTCTATTATTTATGACTGCACTATAAATTTTACTGCTAATGTCACACAAAGATATACCTCTATAGTTGCTAGGATTATTTACATCGCCTTTTTTAAATAAAGGAATTATTATAGACTCTGTCCAGCTGTCAGGGAAAATTCCCTGGTCAAACAATACGTTGAAAAATTTCACAAAAAAATCAACTGTCCGATCTCCTGCATATTTCAGCATTTCCCCAATTATACCATCTGGTCCTGCAGCTTTGCCATTTTTTAATTTTCTTATTGCAACCATTACTTCTTCTCTTGATATAGGGCGGTTCACAGCTGTCATTTCCTCTTCGTCCTGATAAATGTATTCTAAATCAGTGTCTGTCGTATCTACGCTTGGAGTTGCATCTATTTCAAGTAGGTCTTCAAAATGCTTAAACCAGTCATCGACAGTTAAGTTATTATGAACTTGTTTACGTTTAAAGGATATCCTATGAACAGTTTCCCAAAATTCTCTTTGACTGTTGACTGTTGAGACAAGTTTTTCCAACAATATATCATTGTACTGTTTTTCTTTTCTTTTCAACATATTCTTATATTCTCTTCTCGCAATACAGTAAGCATCACCGTCACTTTTATCCCTTGTTTTCCTGAATATCGAGAGCAAACCTTTCGCACTACTCTTACTTAACCTGCATTCCTTGTCATACCAGTCATTTTCATCCCTTTTTGACAAACAAATATTCTTTTTCATACAGCTAGCTTGTTTTCTAATACATTCATTGAACATGTTCAAAGCATCGTTACAATCATGATCAACCAAATCAATCGCACGATCGAAGAGCGACAATGTTTCCTCAGACTGCATGGCATTAGTATAAACATTCTCAAAGTCAGAGTTCCACACAAATTTTTCAGTATACTGTTGTACATCCACCAGAGCGGAAACACATACCTTGTTTGAACTCCCAGGCAATTGCATATATAACTCAACAGGTAAATGGTCTGATTCCAATCTTTCTGATACAATCAATTTACAAGAAGAAAACAGAAGGGTTAGTAGTTCTTTAGAGACTAGAAAATAATCATTAACGCTGTTTCCTGTTTCTGATATATATGTGTAATTGCCATCAGTGTCACCATTGCAAATGCCATTAAGTATACATAAACCAAGCGCTGTACACATGTTTAACAAACATTTTCCATAAGAATTAAGTACACTGTCAGCAGATTTTCTTACATGACCAGTGGAAACAGAATGGCTATTAAAATGATTTCCAAATAAACCATCATCAAACACATCAGGAGAAAAACTGGAAGTTCTCCCGTTTAAATCTCCTGATAAAATCACAAAAACATCATCAAACCCAGTCATACAATCAAAAATACATTCCTCAAGTGCACTTATACCGTTATCAATATCAAAATGTGTATAATAAGGTGAGCCCTCTGGTGGAACATAGGCACATGCATATATGACATCTGCTGTTAAACCAAAAAGACTTTTATCAATCAGAAACAAGAGAACATTTGGCGAATTAATCTTGACTTCTTGAATATAAAACATAATTTCATTTCGAATAAGACACAGTACGCCACCTGACATTCTTCCTTTTTTAGTGAATTTAATGGCTGGCTTGGAAAAAAATAGTATAACCTGGAAATGTGACATATTGGATATCATCTACAAACGTTTCTACTAGACATGCGACATCAAATTTAAACAAATAAGACATGAAATCTCTGTTATTCACCTTGGACAGTAGACCATTTACATTCCAATGTATAAACGAAAGAGAAGTCTCGCATTTTCTAGAACCATCACTAACATCACTAAACGGGGGGGGGGAGGGGAGGGGGGGGGGGGGAGAGAGAGAGAGAGAGAGAGAGAGAGAGAGAGAGAGAGAAGAAGAGAGAAACAGAGAGAAAGAGGGGTGAAGGAGAGACAGAGAAAGAGAGAGAGAGAGACAGAGGCAGAGAGAGGGAGACAGACAGACAGACAGGCAGACAGACAGATCGAGAAACAGAGAAAAAGAGAGAGTTTTTCTTTCTTTCTTTCTTTCTTTTAGATAGAAGGAATCGGGGTGAGTGGGGTGAGGAAGCCCTTCTCAAGTATCGTCTGAGAAGGTGAAGGAAGGAGAAGGGGGGGGGGGAGGGGGGGGGCGCTCTCTTCCTACTAGTCCAGCATGCCTACAAGAAATCCAGTATGGGAGAATTTTCTCTTAGAGCTTAGTGGGCTGAATCTGAATCCTACCCAAGCCTGTGTTTGTGATGATGGCAAAACACCGCACAGCCTCGTGCGAGCGCGCAGAGAGGAGAGAGAGGAGAGAGAGAGAGAGAGAGAGAGAGAGAGAGAGAGAGAGAGAGAGAGACAGACAGACAGACAGACAGACAGACAGACAGACAGACAGAGAGGTTGTGTGTGTGTGTGTGTGTGTGTGTGTGTGTGTGTGTGTGTGTGTGTGTGTGTGTATGTGTGTGTGTGTGTGTGTGTGTGTGAAAGAGAGAGAGAGAGAGAGAGAGAGAGAGAGAGAGAGTGTGTGTGTGTGTGTGTGTGTGTGTGTGTGAGTGTGTGTTTGTGTGTGTGAATGTGTGTGTGAGTGAGAGGAGAGAGAGAGAGAGAGAGAGAGAGAGAGAGAGAGAGAGAGAGAGAAAGAGAGACTGTGTGAAAGACAGAGAGGGAGACTCTGTGTGTGTGTGTGTGTGTGTGTGTGTGTGTGTGTGTGTGTGTGTGTGTGTGTGTGAGAGAGAGAGAGAGAGAGAGAGAGAGAGAGAGAGAGAGAGAGAGGTGGACTTTTGTCCTGCATTTCCACCACTGCACGTTAAAACAAACAAAGAAACAAACAAACAAATCTTTCTACCCTCTCCTCCCTTCCCTTCCCCCATCCCGCCTATCCGGCCATACATACAGTGAAAGCTTAGAATCTGTGTGTAGCATGTGGTGACCGACCAACACACAAACTAAACACATTAAGATTCATCAGAACTGACGACAGTGTTAACTCCTCCCCCACCCCCCCCCCCCACACCCCCCCCCATCTCCTCTTCTTTTCCCCTCTCTCTCTGTCTCTCTCTCTCTCCCTCTCTCTCTCTTTCTCTCTCTCTCTCTCTCCCTCCCTCCCTCTCTCCCTCTCTTTCTCTCTCTCTTTCTCTCTCTGTGTCTCTCTCTCTGTCTGTCTGTCTCTGTCTCTGTCTGTCTGTCTGTCTGTCTGTCTGTCTCTCTCTCTCTCTCTCTCTCTCTCTCTCTCTTTGTAGTCCTACCCCTCCATCCTGCATGTTCCAATCAGGTGCATGCTGCAGTGCCACATTGCCCATTGTTGTGCACAGTGCTGACGTCACTCCTGGCCAGACCTTTCTATTTCCTTCAGACAGGTAGCACGTGTCTGGCATCTGTCCAGTAGATATCTGTTTCCGGCAGCTTAGAACTATCACTTCCGGTCGTCGTCTTAGGACAGGAAATGCCAGGCAGACGGTAAACTCTCCGGAATGAACAAAGGTCATTTTGATCCCTTCAAAGTTCGGTACAGGGGGATTTATCCCTCGGAGTTAACATTAGTTCTGACTCCATTTCCCATACAGTCCTTCGAATGAGACTATAAACCATGGTTCCGTGTGTGAACGCACGCACAACATCTTGCACACACGTAAAATCCCATCACCAACTTTCGGAAGAGAAGGCCAGTTTGGCCGTTGGTATGGATGACAAGTTACACATAGCATGCGCCTTCCCCGAAGATGGAGTATGGCTGCCTTAATGGCGGGATAAAAAACGGTCATACACACAAAACCCTACTCCCTTAGTTGGGTAGATGGGATTAATACCTGTCTGTCCATATAGGGAGTGTCCGCAGGAGTATCAGCCTGCGTATGCAGAAGAAGAAGAAGAAGAAGAAGAAGAAGAAGAAGAAGAAGAAGAAGAAGAAGAAGAAGAAAGAAGAAGATCCCTTGAAAGAAGTGAAGCAACTGATTAAAAAAAATCATTACTCTCTATATAAAAAACCAAAACAAAACAAAAAAAAAAACAAACAAACAAATAAAACAACAACAACAACAACAACAAAAAAACAAAAACCAAACACGAAGCTGATTGGTGGTACTCATGCATCGAGCGCATATACAGACGAGAGGAACAGTGAACAAACTAGCAAACTCCCTATCTGTCCACCATCACCACCACTCCTCCTCCCTCACCCTCACCCCCTCTCCCTATAAAGAGTATTACACTTTTGATCATTTCACTGTTCTATTCAACATTCTGTTTCCTGTTTCTCCTTTACTGTTCATTCATGCATGAGATTAATTCACTGTTCACTCATGCATGTGATTGTGTCACTGTTCTGTTTAGCATTCCGTTTCCTGTTTCTCCTTTACTGTTCACTCATGCATGTGATTGTGTCACTGTTCTGTTCAGCATTCCGTTTCCTGTTTCTCCTTTACTGTTCACTCATGCATGTGATTGTGTCACTGTTCTGTTTAGCATTCCATTTCCTGTCTCTCCTTTGCTGTTCACTCATGCATGTCTGACTTTCAGACTTCTTTTCCTGTTTGTGTCTTTTTGTCCCCCTCTCCAGACCTACAACTCCTTCCAGCCTGTCCCACACCGGTGTTATCGAAAAGTGAAGAGGCTCCATGGAGCATAGCAGGCGACGAACCATTAATGTTACTTTCAACTATGCGCTGACAGAGTGTTGGCATTCACATGTAAACACTTTACGCCAGTCTTCATGAAGGCCTTGAGGGATTTTCCACAGGATATGATTTTTTTTTTTTTTTACTTTCAAAACGAGGCGACTGAGGGCGGAAAATGAAGCAAAATTAAAAAAAGAGACAGTATAAGTTCCGCCAGACGATACAGACAAACAGAGTACAGGACAAAACGCAATGCATTTGGTCCTCTTGGGTCTCCTTCAGGCAGAAACAAACAACATTTAGGACAATGAAAACAAAGAACGAGCAACCACTTATTTTCTCATATTCGGCGCAAAATGGGTCAAATTTTTTTTTTTTTTTTTTTGAGTTTCTCAAAGTGATGGATATTTATAACATGATCTAAGACTTTGAATAAAACTAGACTTTGAAGGTGTTTTGAGTATTCTTGAAAGAGACAGGTATCTGGATATCAGTTCGTTTCAAACAAACACGTATGGGAATCGATTTTGACAATGTGACAAACCTGATATGCCACCCCCACCCCTACCCCCACCAACCCCCCTCCCCATGCATGGTCGGTGGGGCTTCACAAGACATGCGTTGACCTGAATTCCGTTTCACTCTGATGTCCTTTCCGATCTTCACTTCTGTTCTCTCCACACCTCAGTCCTGCGACGACATCTTTTCTGGCGGTTCCTCATCGTTCCTTCCTCAATCGACAGCAAATGGTTCCAGATCACGTTTATGTGATCTCAAACAGCCCCAGTCAGAACCTGTGTGTCCTCTTCCTTATACTCTCCTCTGGCTCCCTGTTTGAATGAGAATGGAATACCAGATTTCAGCTCCCTCATCTGTGGTACCCTCTCAGTGGCATTTTGTTTCCAGCTCCCAGTTTATTTTTCATTCCACGCCTATCTTGCGCCGAACTGGATGAAGATAAGTGATTGCTGGTTCAGTTTCGTTGTCCTGAGTGTTGTGTGTCTTGCCAGAAGAAGACCTAAGAGGTCGAAACGCGTCGTGTTTTGTCTTGTGATTCGTTTGTCTAGGTTTTTTTTTTTTTTTTTTTTTTTTTTTGCCGTGCGTTATTAATAACTTTTTGAATTTGTTTGGATTTCCGCCTGCAGTCGCCTCATTTTGCAACCAGATCCCCAATCCAGGCTGGTTCTGTCATGAACGAAGCACTGAAAAAAGGTTTTAAACAAAGGTCAGAGTTCTCATCCCTCACTAACATAGGGGCAGTGCACTGTCAGAGGATCCCCGTGTCTACGGCACGGCATGACGGAAGGCGGAGTCCATCCCTCTCCTTCGCGGCCTTTCATCCTCTCTGAACTGAATCAGGTACTAATTTACTGAAGAGTGGATAGAAAGAGTTTTCAAACTGAATAAGTCCGATCTCATATGGGGTTCAAACACACGACCTTCAGCTCTGGTGGCGAACGGTCTAACCACTTAGCTAT
>CM065740.1:52147550-52150050 GCA_033310375.1 Conus canariensis
TTCCTTGTCCATCAAGAGCATGCTTGATTCAGCTGCTCAGGCAGTTTCCTTGGCGAACTGGAAGGGGCTTCCGATGAAGTAGTCTTGGGTTTTCTTCTTTTTGCTTCTCTTTCTCACTGATTCTGCATTGGCCAGAGTCCTGCGTCCTGCTTTCAGGTCTTCCTGAAGTTCCTCTGCGGTCTTTTTTCATCCACTTTGGCGGCAGCCTTTGTCTGTTTCTCGCCATTCTTTCTCTTCGGGATGTTATCCATCTTTTGCTGGCGTCTGGCCGGTTGAGAAAGTGTCTTGATCAAGGTTTCACTCCATGGGCGTTCTTACACATTCCGTCTACAATGTCTCCAATTGTGGCCAGTTTCTGCTCCAGTGCGCTCTTTCCAGTCAGTGCATCCAGTCTGTGGACTGTTTTTCTTCAATTTTTTCCCCACTCTTCTTACATTTGCACGTGGCAAACTTCGTTTCTGGCGTTTGGCATCGACAATATGCATATTTCCTCGTCTGAATGATCAGCGTGAATGTCCTTAGCACTGGGGTTTGAATCCTGGCCCATGAAACGCCCACGATAACAAATTCCACACGGTTGACTCGTTGGACTACTCATTGGACTACTCATTGGACTACTCGAATAGCGCAGGAAAGTAGTACTCGGTGAGATCCGCCTTTTTTTTTTTTTTTTTTTTTTTAAATGCCCGTTTGTTTTCATCTTCAATACTGCACCCCGCAGATTTAGTGGCAATGGAATAATCATGTTATTCTTTAAAAAAACCTTGTAATCCTGTTCAGAATCTGAAGTGGCGTTTTCATCTTCAACACTGCACCCCGCAGGTTTAGTAGCAATGGAATAACCATGTTGTTCTAAACAACGTCGTAATTGTGTTCAGAATCTGAAGTGGGGCCTCTCCAGTTCTAGTCTGCTTTTTGATTGTCCATCGAGGCACAGGCACGTGACCGAGACCACGACCATGATTGGCTCATGATGCCAAATGTCAGAAAAGTATTTCGCCAGACAAGAATACGTTGTGAAATGAAGCCACGTGTCTCATAGCTCCGAGACCTGTTTCTGACAAAAGCGGGTCAGGCAAGGAAACGTCGGAACACTGTACTTACTTACTTAGATCCATAGCTCAAGGGTGAGCATAGGCCATCGACAACACTCCGCCATCGCACTCGGTTCTGGGCTGCTCGTTGAATGCCTGTCCAGTTGGTCCCCTGCCTCTTTATCTCTGCCTCAGTGTCTCGCCTCCAGCTGCTGCGAGGTCGGCCTCTCTTCCTTTTCCCCTGCGGGTTCCATGTCAGGGCTCGGCTTGTGGTGCTGGATGCTGGCTTCCTGAGAGTGTGTCCAATCCAGCCCCACTTCCTCCGCAGAATCTGCTTGGCCACTGGTTCCTGTCCTGCTTGCTTCCATAGATCTTCATTGTTGATTTTTTCTGGCCATCTGATTTTGAAGATGCGCCTCAGACAGGTGCTGATGAAGGTCTGAATTTTTTGCTGTATTGCCTTGGTCATTCTCCAAGTCTCGCAGCCGTAGAGCAGAACCGACTTCACGTTTGAATTGAAGATACGTCGGAACACTGTGCTGTTCGCTTATTGTGGGAATACTGTGCTGTCCGCTTATTGTGGGAACACTGTGCTGTCCGCTTATTGTGGGAACACTGTGCTGTCCACTTATTGTGGGAACACTGTGCTGTCCACTTATTGTGGGAACACTGTGCTGTCCACTTATTGTGGGAAAACTGTGCTGTCCGCTTATTGTGGGAACATTGTGCTGTCCGCTTATTGTGGGAACACTGTGCTGTCCGCTTATTGTGGGAACACTGTGCTGTCCGCTTATTGTGGGAACATTGTGCTGTCCGCTTATTTCGGAACACTGTGCTGTCCGCTTATTGTGGGAACACTGTGCTGTCCGCTTATTGTGGGAACACTGTGCTGTCCGCTTATCGTTGGAACACTGTGCTGTCTGCTTATCGTTGGAACACTGTGCTGTCCGCTTATTGTCGGAACACTGTGCTGTCCGCTTATTGTCGGAACACTGTGCTGTCCGCTTATTTCGGAACGAAATGTCGTGTCCACAACTCCCGTGTGGGGCGGCCCTTACCACTGCCAAGACCCATAACTCTGCCGCCAAGGGTGAAGATGTGCATCTTAATAGAGGGGAGGGGGGGGGGGGGGGGGGATTTACCATATCAATGGGGTGGATGAAGCCATCGAGGTCGGCCGTGCATATTTTAGCAGCAGCGGGGGAAGATCTCGCCGGCAGACATCTTAAGTCAAGTCAAGCGTTGATATGTCAGCAAGCGCCCGGCGACCGGTGTAGGGTTTCCAAGGACAAGGTCCATGGAGATTTCACAACGGATACTTCCTTATTTTCCCCCTTTTTTCTTTATTTGTTTTTTCTTTCTTTCTATCTTTTCTTTTCTCTTTCTCTTTCCTTTTCTTTTTTTTCTTTCTTTTCTTTTCTTTCTTTATTCTTTTCTTTGCTTTTTTCTTTCTTTCTTTCTGTTTT
>CM065740.1:52152550-52165050 GCA_033310375.1 Conus canariensis
GACTGTGATTTCAGAGATAGGGACTGTGACCTGCAAGCTACACAACAAAGCTACTTATCTCCCCTCGTTACATGCTTGACATCACACGGGTATGGGAGGGTGGGGGACAGGGGGAGGGTAGCAATACCCTTCACTGAAAGTCATCTGTATGAAGTCCCACTCCACACTGTACAGCGTGAAATGTTACATTTCAGCAACATGTACAAAAACTGTAGAAATGCTACAGTTTGAACGAAAAGTGTTACAATTGTTTCTTTTTCCATGCACAATACACGTCGACTGTTGCATTTTTCGTTCGGGTTATGAGAACAATGTAACCATTTTTAACACTTTTTCGTCAACACCGCTGCTTTCTAGTGGTTTTATCCGTCAACAAATATTGAGCCTGTTGGAACATTCAGACTGAAATCTGTTGCAATCGATGGCTAGTAAACTATTCCATTTCCTTCCGATGGAACTCCTCGGAAGCAGTGAATTAACCCTTTCCCATCTTGCTGTCCTCATGGATAACAGAAACCTTGACGCCGGGTGAAAGGAAAGGTTAAATGAGGCAGGGGAGATCAAACGGTAAATAACGAACAAGTTAGGTAACTCTTGCTCCTATGTTGTAACAAAAAACACAAATGCAAAACCCAAACGGTAAATGACGAAAAATGAGGGTTATTCGTGTTCCCACAATTAAATAAATACAGAAGTACAGAACCCACAGTTATGGGCGTGTATTAATTTCATCATAGGAGCAAGAGTTACCCTACTTGTTCCTTAACTCTTTGCCGCCGGATGTCGTAAATTCATGACATTTTGGGGATGATCATCCCGGATTTTTGTTCTTTTGTAGCTACCTATCAGATTACCATCTTTAAAAAAAAATTCCCCTTTTTTCTTGAGGGGCCTCCAGCCTGCAATTTTTTTTCCACATTCTTTTTATTCTTTCTTTCTTTCTTTCTTTCGTTCTTTCGTTCGTTTTTTTTTTTTTAACTACCGGCATATTCTTAAAAACTTTTTTCCCCCAGAATTATCCTACTCTAAAAAAATACTGATTTATTAAAAAAAAAAAAAACCTCTCTAAGCTGAAGAATCCCCGATGCGATTTTTTCTACGTATAATGTAAACTGATGTAATTACGCTTATATCTTTGTGATGATTTTTCATGAACACTGGCACTGTTACATTCTTTACGGAGAATGTGCCCGGAAATGATGTGAGTGTTACATGTTTGCGGCGATGGCTGTATTGTGACATTTGACGCAGTAAGGCAGCACGACACAGGTACAACACGTTTATAGAAGTTTATAACAGTGAAGAGAACCCAACATATCCACCTCCATTTCACAAGCTTTGCAGAGAGAGAGAGAGAGAGAGAGAGAGAGAGAGAGAGAGAGAGAGAGAGAGAGAGAGAGAGAGAGAGAGAGGATAACGAAAAGTCTATGTGATGATGAGAATAGGATATGGCGATTGCGCCAGTATACAAAGAATACACAAACGAAGAATAATAAGAAAACGAAAAATATCCAAAGAAAACCCTTATAAAAGCAAAACCAATATTAATATTGCAAAGAAGACTTACACAAACTAACAATAATACGAAAACGAAAAATATCCAAAGAAAACTTTTATACAGGCAAAACTGATATTAATATCGCAACCAGATTGAAAAAAAAATGAATATATGATACACGTACAATTGCGTCTTCGTCAGGGTGCGCACTCACGTATACACACACAAGTGCGCGCGCGCCTATCGCGTGCGCACGCGCGCGCGCGCACCGACGCACACACACACAACACACACACACACACAAGCGCACGAACCAGAGAGAGAGAGAGAGAGAGAGAGAGAGAGAGAGAGAGAGAGAGAGAGAGAGATACCATAATGGCTGCTTGGAGTAGTTTTTAAAGAATTACCATAAGGCTTAGTGGAGGATTAGCGCATTTCGTGAAATATATGACATTTTTGTTTAAAAGAAAAAAAAATTGCATACGCATGAGAAAATGAAGCTAAGACTGTATTCCACAAACAACCTCCAGAATACGACAAACTAGATTTTAACGGAACAATCATCGGAAGAAGTACCTTACCCTTGTAAACATCAGCGAATTAATTCAAGTTCAAACTTCTTTTTCAATGTCAAAAGGAGCACGATAGGACACTATCATAAACGTTAAAAAATAAAGTCAACAACAACAACAACAAACGGTTATAATTAAAGAGGTTTCATTCAAAGAGCTTCCATTCAAAAGGAAAAATCGTTAAATTTTTTTTTATTTTTATGGTCTGACGCTATAGCAGAAGACGACTTCAGAAGTATTAATTTCATAGCTCGTGTATATAAACTGACAAAACCTTTTAAATACGATCACTGTGGGAATTCTAGATTTGTAGAAGGGTATTGTGTGTGCGTGGGTGCGCGCGCGGCGGCGCGCGCGCGCGTGTATGTATGTGCTGTATGTGTGTGTGTGTGTGCGTGCGTGCGTGTGTATGTGTGTGACAGATAGAGACAGACAGACAGACTGACAGAGACAGAGACAGAGAGAGAGAAGAAGAGAGAGAGATGAGAGAGAGAGACAGACAGACAGACAGACACAACCACAGACCAGAAGCAGACAGACAACCTGGCAGACGGAACAGAGACACAAGGACATAAACGAACCCTCTAACTCACCAACCTAGAAAGCCAGAAGGAATCCAACTCCCCTTGCTGCAAACTGGAAACAGAGCAACCAGTTGTCAACCGACACCTTCGTGTCTGCAGCTCACGCTTGGTGCAGGTCCTATCCAACTCTCCTTGCTGCAAACTGGAAACAGAGCAACCAGTTGTCAACCGACACCTTCGTGTCTGTAGCTCACGCTTGGTGCAGAGCTTACCTAGAGGTCAAATGCCTTAATACCCTGAAAGAAAACTGAGATGGAGAGAGAGAGAGAGAGAGAGAGAGAGAGAGAGAGAGAGAGAGAGAGAGAGAGAGAGAGATACAGACAGACAGAGAAGAGAGAGAGAGAGAGGAGAGAAGAGAGAGACAGACAGAGGGAGGGAGAGAGAAGGAGGGAGAGTTAAGGAGGGAGAGAGCGAGAGAGAGAGAGAGAGAGAGAGAGAGGGAAAGAGAGAGGGAGAGAGAGGAGTGTGAAAGAGAGAGAGGGAGAGACAGAAAGGGAACGGGAGAGAGAGAGAGAGAGAGAGAGAGAGAGAGAGAGAGAGAGAGAGAGAGAGAGAGAGAGGGAGACGGAGAGAAAGAGGGAGGGAGAGAGAGAAAGAGAGAGAGAAAGAGAGAGAGAGAGAGAGCAGGGGTGGGGGTGGAGGTGGGGTGTGTGAAGATGGAGTAAGGTGGGAGGAAGAAAATAACAGAAGAAAGCGAATAGAGCGTGGGAACATGAAATACAGTCCCTATCCCTACGCCTCTCCCCCCCTCCCTCCCCAGCCCCCTCATCCCCTCTTCCAACCCACTCACTCAACCTTCCCTGCACCCCTTCAATATTCAACAGCCTTCTCCAAGTGTTGTTTTCAGATGCTAAAGACAAACAAACTGAAACTAAAAGGGAGGGGGAGGGGGGGGGGATGTGTGAGTGTCTGTGTGTCTGTGTGTGCGTAGGCTTGGGGAGGGAGGCAAGGGGGGAGGGGGGGGGGGGTCCGAATCAAGAGCGTTCTGACATCGTGGCGTTTCGTGATAGGCGGGACAGCGTCAGGTGGCTGTCTTTCCCGGGCCTGGTTAAGAGCGCGAAAATGACACAGTCTGAATTGATTCGTGGACATGTCACTATGTGTCAAATCAAAGACGTGTCACAATGTATGCACAGTTGGCTGTCCCCCCCCCCTTTTTTTTTCCTCCTCCTTGACATATTAGTGTAAAGAGGACGAAGAAATAAGACGGCACGAAAGTCTGTTTTTCTTTTTCTTTCAAGTCTCAATAACATGCTGTTCCTTTCAATTTTGTCCCGTGCCTTGGAAACCATACTCCGACGTAAGAGAATATGATTAGCCCTGGCTGCCCAAATTGCCCCCCCCCCCCCCCCCCAACTCCCGAAACTTGATCCCCACCTGTAGTTGACCTTGACTTGGGGTCAAGGACACTGCAGGGTTGCGTCGGTAGGTTCAGTGTCAGAGAATTCTGTCAAGCGAGTCGATAGAGTCAAACAAAACAAAACAAATGAAAACAGTAATTAAAAAAAAATAAAACGAAACAAAGCAAACAAAATAAAATGAAGTAAAAAGATCCGAAGTAAATTACAATAAGATAAGATAAAAATAACACGAAATAAAAAATGAAATGAAATAAAATGAAATCAAATAAAATGAAATGAAATAAGACAAAAATGAGATAAAACACAAACGTTACAGTTCCCATAGCCTATTGTCCGTAAGGGCAGCGATGTGTCGGAGGGTCACTATGTCAAGGACACGCAAGGCAACGGCCCCTTCCCTCTCCTTCTCTCGCCTTCACCCTCCCTGAACTGAATCAGATACCCCTTTACAGCTAGGTGGACAGAGAATGTTTTCAACCCGAAAATGAAAAATTCGACCCTACTGGTGGTTCGAACCCACAACCGACGGCTCCGCAGACAAAATGTTCTGAACGTTTGACCACGAGCTCCTCCAACAAAGAAATACACAAATGAAAATAAAACAACACTGAAACAAGAACAACGACGACACGACGACGACAACAACACACAACAACAACAACAACGACAACAACAAGATTAACAATACCCCCAAGAAAGTGTGTGAGTGTGGGTTGGATGGATGGGGTTGGGGGCGAAAATCAACGGAAAGCATTGTTTTTATTTTTGCGACACCTTTAAATTTATGATTAAAATGTTCATTCACTCCCCCCCCCCCCCCCCCGCCCCTCCCCGCCCTCCAGGCCTCCACCCCTCCCGCCCAGACACATTGATATTCTTCGTGCCCGGTGCTGCCAATGGCATCATCGGACATCGGTCAGAATCATGAGACAAACCGCTGCTACAAACATGGCAGCCGTGACCTTGACCCGGACAAACTGACACTGACCGCGGGTCAAGGTCGTTGGCGAAGGTTTTCAGTTGTGGATATATCGTAACTCCTCGTCCTCTTCCGTCGGACATTGATATTGTCATAAATAATTTAAAAAAAAACCCCAACTAATTAAATCCTTCTTTTGTGTGTGTGTGTGTGTGTGTGTGTGTGTGTGTGTTTTGTGTGTGTGTGTGTGTGTGTGTGTGTGTGTGTGTAGTCTTCAATCTAATATCTATTCACGTTATATGATCTTAGACAAAAAGGCAGAATTAAAAAAAAGAAAAGAAAAAAAAAAGAACGCAGCAACAATTAAAAATAACCCAAGTAACATCAAATACAAAATTTACAACATCTGCATCTTATTACAGGTAGGTAAAAATCGGACGCTGAGTTAATGCTAATCCAATGTCACATATCAGTGAGGAATTAGTTAAAATTTCATCTAAGGAAGATTCAGATAAAGCAGGAGAAAAAGTCAACTGTACATTTTAGAGGTATATGCATATTTGATATTTTCCCACCATAAATGCATTTTATGTCATCAGTAAATTTTGTTTTAAGGGCATTAAGCTTAAGTCTGTAAATCAAAGAGGTCATTGACCTTACATGATATAAGCCATTTCGAGTTCTTGATATAGTATCATACAGTAGTGGTTGAATTTTTGTCTGGCTCTGAAGTGCTTCCAACACGCAGTCTGTAATAACCAATATCGCTCTGGAAGAGACAGAGGAATATTTCAACTACATGCATTGTCAGCACGTATTGCTCCACTTTTTGCCAGTCTATCAACTCCTTAGTTACAATGGATTCCACAATGTGATGGAATCCAGCAGAACGTAACACTACTACCTTTCAAAAGTAGGAGATGTGTTAAATATTTGATTTCAACAAGAAGATGCTGTTTAACTGTAGAGTTTGATTTGCTTAGAGCATATAAAAACTGACTTTGAATCAACACAGAAGAGAATTTGAAATATATGTTTAGGAAAACTCAAGCAGATAATCACAAGAATGGCAGTGAGCTCTGCTGTGAATGTGGATCTGTATTTTCCGACATAAACGATCTTTCCACTGTTAAAGAAGGTATAGCGAAAGTTGCCCCAGCTTCCTGGTTGTCCAACAGAGATCCATCGGTGTAAACTTTCAGATGATCAGGGTAATGATGGTTTATATGATCTTTCACTGATGCACCAAGAATATCATCATTGTCATTTTTTTTCGTAAGGAAGAATGATTGATATCAAAATTTGCAATTTGAAGTTCCCATGGTGGGCAAGGGAGAAAAATTAGTTTCTCACTTTACCATTTTCTTCAAACCCATTCCTGATCGTTGAAACAACTCAGAAGTGTACGGTCCAATTGTTGCAAGGGAAGCTGTATTTTTTGCCCGTTTGGAAAAATATGTTTAAGATCTGAAGCTAACATCATTTTCAACATTATGGTTCTTCACTGAGCTACGTAGAACATATGTGTGCGTGCGTGCATGTGTGTGTGTGTATGTGGTGTGTGTGTGTGTGTGTGTGTGTGTGTGTGTGTGTGCGCGCGGCGCGCGCGTGCGTGCACGCGTCTGTGTGTCTGTGTCTGTTAAAAAAACTGCCGTCTCCATGAAAGCAGGACATGAAGGGCCACAGAATCTGAAACGTTCATAAGCAGCAGGGATAAGGAAGATGAAGAGGACGCTATGGAGCTCCGTTCCGGACTGAGATGGCATGCCAGGGCTGTACTCTACGCCTACTTTCAAAATAATTATATCCAACGTCAATCAGGCCCGAGAGCTGCAGACACGTGCAGCGTTGGTCAGGAAATTTGAGCGTCAGAGACGCGTTCATTAATTCAGTGGATGAAACTTGACTGTGTAGTCTCAGTCTTTTCAGATGAGCCCCTAAGCAAACTCAACTCCTGGTAGGAGTCGGTCGGGGCAGAAAAAGTCAATCATATTATTTGAGGTGTTGATAAACGAGGCAAGGTCAAGGTTAACAACTGACGGATCATTTGAATGAGAAACTGACGTCATCAGTTCATGTGAGACCTGGTGTTGATCGAAAACACGTCGATCAACTGGACCGTGAAAAATACGTGCATGAAAGAGCATGTACACACGTATGTGACATGCCCTGCCTCCCTCCCTTCTCCCTCTCTTTTCACCCGTCCCCCCATTCTCCCATCCCTTCTTACTCAACGACCTTACGTAACATTTTTCTCACGTATTACATGAGCGCGCATGCATATATATATATATATATATATATATATATATATATATATGTGTGTGTGTGTGTGTGTGTGTGTGTGTGTGTGTGTGTGTGTGTGTGTGTGTGATTCAAGATTCAAGATTCAATAGTTTAATGCCTTTGAAAACCGTAACAGGTTTTATATGACACAAATAAATAGAGGAAAGATAAACGAAACCAAATGACGAAATACAAATATTCATGCTTGTTGTATCCAACTATCATCATGTTATATCAAGTTGTCCTTGTCATACATTTTACCTTATCGACACTTTGAAATAGCATACACAGATTTTGAGATCTCGCTGATAAGTACGTCATTTGATATTAAGATAGATGGCAGCGCATTTTGTATATTGTATTTGTCTTTGATGTGTTCTAAAAACTGCCTCCTTATATCGTTATATTTAGTACATTTATCTAAGAAATGAATTTCGTCTTCTACTTCATTACATTCCAAACACAGTCTTCTTTCTCTTGATGTCTTAGTATATCTACCTTTTTCTATTTTAAGATCGTGACAAGAAATCCTTAATTTACATAGTGCTTGTTTTTGATTGAAACTTATGAAAGAGTTTGCTAAATATGGTTCCATTCTGTAATGTGTAGTAATATTGTCATAAAATTTTAGTTTTGATTCTGTTTCTGATTTTTTTCTTTTCCAAAATAATACTTTTTAGTTTATTCTTGACCACATAACACAACTTGTTAATATTAAAAGTATTCTGTTTATTCCAAACATGCTTCAATCCCATTAGGCTGAGAATTTGTTTGACAAATTTAAACCAAGGTGTTTGCTGATCTTCGTTGTTTAACATGTTAGTGTATATGATTTTGATAAGCGAGTTGTCTTCAGATTCTAAAATATGATGCCAAAACTTTATTATCTGATGGATTATTGTTAAGCTAATTGGAAAACTTCCGAGTTCTCCAGTTACAGCTAAGTTTGTAGCTTTTTTGTGTACACCTACCATTTGCTTGAAGAACTTGTGTTGAGTATGTTCATGTGGTAAACTATTTGAAAGGCAATGATTAAACAGATTATCTAAATTGAAATTATCATTTAATTTTAAGCAAAAAGGTAGCCATACATCCGCGCCATAGATTAATATTGGTGAAATAAGACTATCAAACAACTTTAGAACAAATTTAAAATTAATATTTTGATTTTTAAACGCTCTTTTTAAGGAATATGTTGCTTTATTACCTTGGTTACTTAGATGTTCCGCTGCGATGTCAAGTTTTCCTGATTTATGAAATATTATTCCAAGATATTTGTATTGTTCTGCTGTTTCAATGAAATTTGTACCACATTTAAAAAAATAAACGACTTTTGGGTTCTGTTTTGGAAAATATTAGTATTTTCGTCTTTTCGATGTTAATTAGTAACCCCCACTCTTTACAATATAAATGTAATTGGTCTAATTTTGATTGTAAACCTAGTTTCGATGTTGCAAGGAGTACAAGATCGTCTGCATACAATAAAGCAGATACTCTTGTATTGCTTGAATGATCCAGTGATGGTGAATCCTCAGTTGGAATCTTGTTTGTTAGATCGTTTATAAACATATTAAATAATGTTGGACTCAAGGAGTTTCCTTGCAAAATTCCTCTTCGTCATATACTGAACAGCAGGCTCCGTTTTTACCAACTGAAAAGATTTGTGCATTTGTGTGCATGTTTTTGACTAAATCAAACCATCTACCCCGAATGCCAAATCTTTGTAATTTTATTAATAACCCTTCGTGGGAAATGTTATCAAATGCTTTCTGAAAATCGACAAAACATGTATACAATCTGCCGTTACGCGATTTTAATGTATGGTCTACTATACTTTTTAAGACAAAAATATGATCTGCAGTTCTGTGTTTTTTTTCTGAAGCCTGCTTGTACATTAGATAAAAGATTATTTGATTTCAAATGATTGTTTATTCGAGTATTTAGTATTTGGCATAATACATTGCTTAATGCACAATTAAGAGTTATTCCCCTGTAGCTGCTAGGGTTCTTTTTGTCTCCTCCTTTGTAAATAGGAACCGAAAGGCCCCTTTTCCATAAATCTGGATATTGACCAGTTTTTAAAATTAAATTAAAAATGTTTTTCAATGTGGGTAGCATTTCTGAAATCCCAGTTTTTAAAAATTCATTCCTTATCCCGTCTATTCCAGGAGATTTTTTTTTTTTTTAAATTCTTGATTACTTTTAGGATTTCTATATCTGATATCTCATAATCTACATGAACGTCACTCAGAGCTGCTTTCATACCTTTATTCTCTTGATTCTCCTCTATTACTACTTCTTTATTTTCTATTTCAACTTCTTTTCCTATTAGTTTTTCAATATGTGTCATCCATCTTTTGATTGGTAGGTGTTGTGTGTGTTCTTGAGTCTCCATGGTTTGTAATTCCTTTAAGGTTTTCCAAACTGCATTTGGATTTTCAGACAAGTTTCTATTCAATAAAGTTATTAAATTGGCTTTGTACAGTCTCTTTTTCTTTCTAATAATTTTGTTATATGTTTTCCTTGCAACGAAATATTTTTGGTGAAGTATTTTGTTAAATGGCTGTCTGTGTAGTGCGTTTAACAAGGATTTAGTTTCTCGACGTTGTGACTGACATTCCTTATCAAACCACTTTTTTTTCTTTCTTTTTCTTTTCTTCCATTTCCTTTTTGTTCTATAGGCAATACTTTGTTTGCCAGTGTCATGCAGCATTTGTGTGAACTCTTGAACGACATTATTCACAACTGTCGTGGATTTAAAATGCTTCTCGTCATCTGTTATCAGAATGTCATTAATTGACTTAATGCGCTTTTTCATTTCTGAAGATTTTAATACCCTTAGGAATTTAATATCCGAGTTTTCATCCCAAAAGAACATTACATTTTTATCCTGCGAGTCATGATATTCTATTTCTACATGATCTTTGTCAGTTAACTGGCATTCAGTTTTGTATGGAAGATGTTGACTAATTTTTAACGATATTGGGCAATGGTCTGAATAATCTGTTAAATTATGAACTGTCATGTCTATTAATAATCTGTTAAATTATGAACTGTCATGTCTATTATGTCCTTCAATAATGTTTGTGAACACAAGAAATAATCGACCACACTGCAGCCTTTGGGTGTGAAGCAAGTATATTGCCCCTGCAGATCGCCCAGAGTCCTCCCATTTAAAATGCACATGTTACAGTCAATGCACAGGGATGAAAGTTTTTTCCCGTATTTATGAACATATTTATCCATTGAGCATCTGTTTGCTGTATCACTAAAAGGATAATCTTCAGGCAAAGAATATATGTTGCTTTCTCTTTCCATTGTAATGAAATCAGGAATCGTTCCTGATCTGGCATTAAAATCCCCACATAGTATTACTTGTTCGTTCGCATATGATAATTTTACAAGATCAGCTTCTATATTATCCGAAATTTTATTTGTGTAATCTTTTCCAAAAGATGAATTTTCGGGTGGTATATATACACTGCCTATATAAAATGTTTTACCTGTTACTTTCATTTTTAACCAAACAATGTCACTATTATTCTGAGGTAATAGAGTAATAATTCTCTTAGGTGTTGCTTAATAAAAATTGAAATCCCCCCTGATGCTTTCTGAGCCTTTGCTCTTTTAGAACGACAGTAATGTATACCAGGTGCAAAATTTGGTATTTGTATTTTGCTGTAAGAGTCCTTATCCAAATGCGTTTCCTGTATGAATATGATATCGTATTTCGATATTATTTCAATTACCTCATCCTCTTCAAATTTATTGAGTTTTTCACCATTAATTGTTTCTCTGAAACCTTTTATGTTCCAAGAAATAATTTTTATATCATTAATCCTCATTGTCATTTAAGGGTGGTGTTTGTTCATGTTGCAGTTGTGTAATATCAGGGGTATTTTTCTTGTTGGGGTTATTTTGTTTATCTATGTATTTATTACACATTCTCAGTTGTAGTATCTATCTTATTTTCCCCATGTTTTGTAGTCGTGAAGTCCCCCTTTTCTCATATTATCTCTCGTATCGTCCATGGAAGTGGAAATGCTGATTTCTGTTCTTGACTTCATTTCTGTTGTTTCCTTCCCGTTCGTCTTGTTAACTTTTGTCATGATTATGGTCGTAGACACGTTGGTTTCTGTAATTATCCCGATTTTTGACTTGATTTCCTTCCCCGTCTCCATTGTAGGTTTTCTGTTCGGCAGAGTTGGAGAAGTCTTGTTCTCTGTATTCATACCCATTTCTGCCTCGGTTTCCTCCCCTGTCTCCATGATAACTTACATGTGGTTCATGGTTGTAGCTGTCTTGTTTCCTGAAACCCTCTCCGTTTCTGTGTCGGTTTCCTCCCCTGTCTCCATTGTATCGTTCGTATTGTTTAGTGTTGTAGAAGTGTTGTTTTCTGTAACCATCTCCATTTCTGGGTCGGTTTACTTCCCTGTTTCCGTTGTATCGTTCGTATTGTTCATTGTTGTAGGGATATTGTTTTCTATAACCATCTCCATTTCTGAGTCGGTTTCCATTTCTGATGTCATGGTAGTTTTCGTATTGTTCATTGTTGAAAAGTATTGTTTTCTGTGACCATCTCCATTTCTGTGTCGGTTTCCTTCTCTGTCTCCATGGTAGTTTTCGTAATGTTCATTGTTGTAGGAATATTGTTTTCTGTAATCATCCCAAATTATGACTGGGTTCCTTTCTCTGTCTCTGTAGTAGTTTTTATGTTTTACATGGCTGTAAAAATCTTGTTCTCTGTCCTCGTATCCATTTTTGTCTCGGTTTGTTTCCCTGTCTGCATGGTAACTTTCATGTTGCACCAAGTCGTGGAAGTGCTGGGGAATTCCGATTTGTCTCTTTTCGTACCACTTAGTTGTTGGTCGGTCTTGCATCATTGCATTACGTCTTTCGTTGATTTCTAGCTCTCTTTGGTATTGGTGTCTGATGAAGCGCTTTTTTTCTTTCTCCTCTTCAGTGCTGTAAGCCTCCTTCTGTTCTCGGAAATCTCTTGTTGTCCTCTTTTTAGTAGATTCTTGATGCCTCGACTCATGTTCTGTTTGTTTCACATGCTCCTTGTGTTTCTGTTTTTCCCATACAACAGAATGAATATGTCGTCCGATGTTGCCGGCTATAAGACCTGATCCTCTTGGGTTGGGGTGAATTTCATCCAGCATGGCGTTTTGTCTCTTTCTTAGGTTTTTATGTCGCAGAAATGTCACATCGTCTTTTGACTTGAGTTTCGCAAATACCATTGCATTAAATATCTCTTTCTTTCCGTCCAACTCTTCGTCA
>CM065740.1:52172550-52177550 GCA_033310375.1 Conus canariensis
TAAATGTGTTGTCGTTCTAGTGGGTTGGATGTAGCGTTAGACAGAACCCTTGCTCGGGGGGGGGGGGTGGGGGTGGGGGGATGAGCGTGTGGGGGAGGGGGAATGTGGAGTTTAAACCTGAATGGAGCTGAGTGTGCGTGCATGCGTGCGTGTGTGTGTATGTGTGTGTGTGTGTGTGTATGTGTGTGTGTGTGTGTGTGTGTGTGTGTGTGTGTGTGTGTGTGTGTGTGTGTGTGTGCGTGTGTGCACGTGTGTGCGTGCGTTTGTGTGTGTGTGTGTGTGTGTGTGTGTGTGTGTGTGTGTGTGTGTGTGTGTGTGTGTGTGTGTGTGCACGTGCGTGTATGCTGCGTGGAGGCGCGCGATTGGGCATGTGAGTTAGTGTCCGTGTATGATGAGAAGATGTGCGCAAGTCCTCGCGTATGCGTGCGTGCCTGTGTATGTGAATTTATTTGCCATGGCTGCCATGTACGTGTGCTGCCTGTGCCTGTGATCTATGTGATAATCTATGTGCCTGTGTATGTGAATCTATGTGCCTGTGTATGTGAATTTATGTGCCTGTGTATGTGAATTTATGTGCCCGTGTATGTGAATTTATTTGCCATGGCTGCCATTATCCCCCACACTATGCAAACACGGATATTTTTCAACGACCACACACGGACATTCCTATTTGTTTTTAGCTATACTGTACTGCGCAAATCGTTCAGTCATCTCTCCCTTTGGCTACATTACTCTACACAAACGTTCAATCATCTCTACTGTTGGTTACATTACTCTACACAAATCGTTCAATCATCTCTACTGTTGGCTACATTACTCTACACAAACCGTTCAATCATCTCTACTGTTGGCTACATTACTCTACACAAATCATTTTATCATCTCTACTGTTGGCTACATTACTCTCACAAATCGTTCAATCATCTGTACTTTTGGCTACATTACTCTACACAAATCATTCTATCATCTCTACTTTTGGAAATATTACACGAATCATTCAATCATCTGTACTTCTGGCTACATCACGCTACACAAATCATTCAATCATCTTTAGTTTTGGCTACATTACTCTACACAAATCATTCAATTATGTGTACTTTGGCTACGTTACTGTACACAATCGTTGGGCTACGTTGTGTTGCACATACTGGTCAGCTAGCACTACTTTGGGTTACATTCCCTGCAGATACCGCTCAGTCGTCACTCTTGTTGGCTACGTTCCCTGCAGAAATCGTTCAGTGATCACTCTTGTTGGCTACGTTCCACTGCGTACACCGTTCAACAGTCGCTACACTGCTTCCCTTTCTTATTGTCTAATACATTCTTGAAAGATTATTTATAAGGCTCCGCCGGAAAAAAAAACAAAAAACACACGTTGACAAACGAATCATAAGACAAATATGACGCGTTTCGACCTCTTAGGTCTTCTTCAGGCAAGAAACACAACACTCAGGACAAACGAAAATGAACGAGCAATCACTTATCGTCATCCAGTTCGGCGCAATACATTTCAAAAGAAGATTATATTTTGTTTGTTTTGTCTGTATGTCTGTTTTTGTTTGTTTCGCTTTGCTGTATGACACTGAAGTTTTTTGCCCACGATGGACGACAAGTTGCCATGGCAACGTGACCCCCCCAGAGGGTCGTGTCGCCTTCTTTTATTTCTGCACACACAGCACGGTGCGCGTGTCAAAGTGCGTGCACCTCGTTTTTTTCCACCCAGCTAGGCAACACACTAGAAATGCGTACACTAAAGCGGAGAATAAATCTGCATGTATAAAATCACACTTCAGCCACACACACACACACACACACACACACACACACACACACACATCTACCTGTCTATCTATCTGTCTATCTATCTGTCTATCTGTCTATCAACCTATCCACCTATTTATCTGCTATCTTATCTATCTATATCTATGCATGTATCTATCTATCTACTCACCTACCCAACTACATACATCATACCTACTTCATTACTACTATTATCTCTATCTATCTATCTATCTATCTATCTATCTATCTATCTATCTATGTGTGTATGTGTGTGGTAGAGAGAGAGAGAGAGAGAGAGAGAGAGAGAGAGAGAGAGAGGGCAGACAGAGAGAGAACGAGAGTATATGAGAGAGCGAGCGAGAGAGAGAGAGAGAGAGAGAGAGAGAGAGAGAGAGTGGAGTGGTGGTGTGTGTGTGTGTGTGTGTGTGTGTGTGTGTGTGTGTGTGTGGAGAGAGAGAACGAACGAACGAACGAACGAACGAACGAATTTTATTTTCAGAGGGTAGTGGAGTAAGCATAACTGCTTTTTTACATCCAGCCCTCCGGGGCAAAAAAAAAAAAAAAAAAAAAAAAAAAAAAAGAAAGAAAGAAAAAGATACAAATTCTGAAATATACTAATACCAAATGCAACAAAACTAATGTACAAGAGTGAACACAGAAGAAGGGGTGGGATATGGTGGGGTGAGGGGCGGGGGTGGGGGGCATTAGAGGAGGGAGAGAGAGAAAGAGACAGAGAGAGACAGAGAGAGAGAGAAAAGGGAGAGAGAGAGAGAGAGAGGGAGAGAGAGAGAGAGAGAGAGAGAGGGGGGGGGGGGGGCGGGTGTAAAAGAGAAGGTAAAAATTATATCATTAAATTCAGGTCTTAACTGAAAGAAACCAACCATTTATAACTTTTCCATTAAATATCTGTGGTATGCTTTTTTGAACGATAATAAACTATTTTTGTTTTTTATGTATTCCGGGATTTCATTCCATAATTTTCCTCCTGAATAAATAAAAGATGTCATAAAGAGATCAGTTCTTGGACGAGGGATAAATATTGTGCTTTTGTTACGAAACTCTCGTACGGGAAATTTCTCTCGGAGATAGAATGGTGCAAGGTTATTCATAATCTTAAACATAAAGACAGCTTTGTTGAAGATACATTTAAATTCAAAAGGCAAGATGTTTAGTTCTTTATAGTCACTTATTTCCAGAGAGGAAGATTTAAGAAGTATAAGTTTGAGAGAGCGTCTGTAGAGACTTTCAAGATGCCTTAAGGAGGCTTTACTAACTAAATCCCAACAGGTTGAAGCATAATCCACATCGCTTTGAATATAAGCATGAAAAAATAATTTCCGAGTGTGTTGATCCTAAAAATGTTTGATTCTATTAAGCTGAAAGACTTTTTTCGATATTCTTTTTGATAAAGTCGAAAGCTGATTCGACCAGGATAAATTATTGTCGATAATAAGACCAAGTAGTTTATGAGAACTTACTTCATCTAATACGTTATCATATATTTTTAATTCCTTTAGATTATCTTTAATATTTTGTCGCTTTTGCCTGGTTGATATTAACATGAATTTAGATTTTTGAGGATGAAGTGCCATATGATTAAGTTCAGTCCATTTTATGAGCCTGTCAACGTCATTTTGTAAGTCAGCGCACACTACATCTGCATTTTTCCTTTATTGTGTAAGGTGGTGTCATCAGCGAAAAGCTCACAAGAAGAGGAAATGTAAAGAGGGAGATCGTTAATGTAAATCGTAAATAATATCGGTCCTAAGACTGAACCCTGAGGCACACCGAAATTGACTGGCATAAAAGTGGATGATACCATATCCTGAACAACTATCTGCCTTCTATTTGAGAGAGAGAGAGAGAGAGAGAGAGAGAGAGAGAGAGAGAGAGAGAGAGAGAGAGAGAGAGAGAGAGAGAGAGCATTCCGTTTTGGTGCTAACTGCTCTTGCCTCAACAGTCCCATTCCATTCATTACGTACTGTCTGCTGGTATGGATTCTACATGGGGGAGAGGGAGGAGGATGGGGGAGGGGAGAGAGAGAGAGAGAGAGAGAGAGAGAGAGAGGAGAGAGAGAGAGAGAGAGAGGGAGTGAAATGGGGACAGATGGGGAGGGGAGGGGGAAGGTGGTGAGCACAGACATACAAACCACCAGTCAAGTCGATGGTGGCGTGGGGATGAGGGTGGAGGTGTGTGTGGGGGTGGGTATGTTCCTAAACTCTGGTGTGAGGCCTCCAGGCCAAGAGCCGTAGAGAAAACACTGGATAGGGTCTGTCTGGAGTGTAATCGCTCTGACATCCGCACACTCTTACTTTTCTGCCTGCTTGCGTGGCAGACTTGCTCAAGAGTCCCCCCCCCCCCCCAACCACCCCACCCTACCACCCATCCCCGCCACCCAGGGCAAACTTCGACAGAACTCGGTCAAGCATATCCGACCGCTGGTGACAATGTTCTGAATGTAACCACACCAAAACTGACCTAACAGGGCAAATTAGACGGCACCTTCCTTCAATGTTCGCTTATGCGTTAGAATTATGAAAAAGATAGAGTAGTAAAGGTATGATTAGATTATAAATGATACTTTAACATAGGGTTAATGCGTTTCCAGTCGTTATTCAGCATCAAATGAGAGAGAGAGAGAGAGAGTGAAGAGAGAGGAGAGAGAGAGAGTGATGGAGAGAGGAGAGAGAGAGAGAATACGTGGTGAAGGACACAAATTCAGATCAGAACACAACTTAAGTCTCGCTCATATGCAGTTAGAATATGGGAAAATATAAGTTAGGTTATTGAAAAAAATAAATATTAATTTCATGTCATAACCACATCAAAGAGAGAGGAGAGAGAGAGAGAGAGAGAGAGAGAGAGGAGAGAGAGAGAGAGAGAGAGAGAGACAGGAATACCCAGTGTGTGAAGGCACAAATTCAATCCACACACACACATTTAGTCGCTCGTCCAGTTGCAATGTCAGAACTATGTCGACCGACAATCATAATTCGTCTCCAGCGCCGCTGCTGTCATAGACACAAGGTCTGTGGTCCGAAAATTTACGTCAGGATGGTGTCCTCTTGGTGTGGAATATGTTTGTATCTCCTTTATTTCTTTGTCTCCTCGTTTCTTTTTCTTTTTTTTTTTTTCTTTCTGAAAACTGCTTTTTCATCCATTCATTATTTTTTCACGGCTTGCTTGACAACCGCCACATGTGGATGGTAGAATTATGT
>CM065740.1:52182550-52192550 GCA_033310375.1 Conus canariensis
ACTATCTGCTGAGACGTTTTTTTCCAAGATGGTCTGCACGTAGAACTATCGGAAGAGACGTTTTTCTCCAAGATGGTCTGCACGTAGAACTATCGAAGAGACGTTTTTTTCCAAGATGGTCTGCACGTAGAACTATCGGAAGAGACGTTTTTCTCCAAGATGGTCTGCACGTAGAACTATCTGCTGAGACGTTTTTTTCCAAGATGGTCTGCACGTAGAACTATCGGAAGAGACGTTTTTCTCCAAGATGGTCTGCACGTAGAACTATCGGAAGAGACGTTTTTCTCCAAGATGGTCTGCACGTAGAACTATTGGAAGAGACGTTTTTTTCCAAGATGGTCTGCACGTAGAACTATCGGAAGAGACGTTTTTCTCCAAGATGGTCTGCACGTAGAACTATCGGAAGAGACGTTTTTTTCCAAGATGGTCTGCACGTAGAACTATCGGAAGAGACGTTTTTTTCCAAGATGGTCTGCACGTAGAACTATCGGAAGAGACGTTTTTTTCCAAGATGGTCTGCACGTAGAACTATCGGAAGAGACGTTTTTCTCCAAGATGGTCTGCACGTAGAACTATCGGAAGAGACGTTTTTCTCCAAGATGGTCTGCACGTAGAACTATGGAAGAGACGTTTTTTTCCAAGATGGTCTGCACGTAGAACTATCGGAAGAGACGTTTTTCTCCAAGATGGTCTGCACGTAGAACTATCGGAAGAGACGTTTTTCTCCAAGATGGGGGAAAAAAAACGGAAGGAGGGAGGAGAGGAGAGAGGAAGGAGTAGTGATGAAGACTGCAAAACAAAGAACACAAGACAAAAATAAGTCTGAGAGAGAGAGAGAGAGAGAGAGAGAGAGAGAGAGAGAGAGAGAGAGAGAGAGAGAGAGAGAGAGAGAGAGATCACCCGGTGTGAGTGCACAAAATGATCACCACGCGCTTTCAGTTTCTTTCTCCTATTTCAGGGCCGGCGCTAAGTCGACCCACGACCGTAATTTGTCTCCAGCACAGCTGTTCTTTTAAACAAACGGACTGTTTTCTTGAAAATGTTCCGTTAATGAGGTGCTTTTTGTTGAAGAGTGTTTTGTATTCTCTTTTCTTTCTGTCTCTTCCAACGTCCTTTCTTTCTTTCTTTCTTTCTTGTTTTTGCTTTCTTTCTGTCTTTCCATGGTTTCTTAGTTCAAAATTCTTTTCATCCATTCATTCAATCCTTATTCTATCGTTTCCATGACAGCTGCCACAGATGGATAGCATAATTGTCTCTGTGGGGAGAAGAATATGGACATACATTACAACAAACCTCATTCCTCTCCAGTATCCTCCCTCCCCCTCCCCCCCCCCCACCCCCCTCTACCGTCTTCTCCCTTCTTTAACCCACTTTCTCAGCGCGCATAGGGGCTCTCCACTCAGTATTCCTCGGTATCACACCCCCCCCCCCCCACTCATATATCAAGAATTCAAGACAGCCTCTGAAAATTTGACAATGAGGTGTAACTTAAAAACAAAATTAATGCAGCTTATGTGGCCAAAAAAATAGGTTGTGACGCGGCTGTAACGAAAATGGAGTTAAAATGGCGTCTTTTTCTGGAGCGAAATAGTCCAACGAAGGTTCTAAACTGACTCTCTGATGCGTTTACTATTTTGTAATCTTTCAGTTTCTCTTTCGTCGCTCGAAACAAAACTGACTTCAGTCAGGATTATGTCGACTCCTCACAAAAGGAAGATACACAATCAGTTGTCCTCTTCATCTCCCGAACACGGCAGAGGAAAAGAACCTGACCAATGAATGCCGAGCTGGATTGAAACGACATTACTTCACGACGGACCACATGTTCACTTTGATGGGATTTGTGCACAAACATTTTTGTTTCAAGCGTAAATCATAAGTTGCTTTTATTGATTTTGGAGAGGCATTTGATTCTGTTATCAGGTTACTTTCTGACATGTTTTGTTCAAACATGTTTAAAAATGTGATGAAAGGTGACTTGTATCAACGTGTCAAGAGCATGTACAACTCTGAAAAAGCTAGAGGAAGAAACGGCGGTTCTTTGACCGATTATATAACCTGTATAACTTGGATTATGAAAGAGAGAGCATGCAGTCCTGAATTATTTTATTTAACAAAAATGAGAAGTTACTAGTTATCGAAGACATCGTGCAAAATACATAAATGATTTCTTTTAGGAGATTTTCATTCTTCTTTAGCTGACGATGTTGCATTGACGTCTACAACGACAGTTCGTTTACAAAACCCAACTGAATAGTTCAGGAAGAGCATCATCTTCACTTCGATTAAAGATACACATGAATAATAGCAATGTCACTGTGCTCAGAAAGGGTGGTTATCTTGCCACTGTGCTCAGAAAGGGTGGTTATCTTGCCACTGTGCTCAGAAAGGGTGGTTATCTTGTCACTGTGCTCAGAAAGGGTGGTTATCTTGTCACTGTGCTCAGAAAGGGTGGTTATCTTGTCACTGTGCTCAGAAAGGGTGGTTATCTTGTCACTGTGCTCAGAAAGGGTGGTTATCTTGCCGCTAAGGAAAGATGGGCATGTAAGGACATTGATATGCCGTTGTGAATGTTTACAAACACCTTTGCATACATTTGTCTACACGCTTAAGCTTTACATATGCTTGTAAATACCTTGCAAGAAGAGCTGCTATGCTTTATTGTGTATTATGATGAAAATCAACGCTGTTGAATAATACATTATTTTTGAAATAATTTGATGCTAGAATTGAACCGATGTTACCATATGGTGCTGAAATATTGGGGTTTGATTCTGCTGTTACGTATATTTTAAAAAGTCTTTTTTATGCTCTTAAGAAATTTGTCGGTGTTCAATGGAAACAACAAACAATTTGGTATATGGAGAGACCAATAGATTCATTTTAGTGGTGAAGTGTATTCATTACTAGTTAAAGATAACACAAACAGAACAACACAGACTGCCTTATAAAGCCGAGACTACGCTTTTACGGTCAGATAACAAGGGAAACAAAATCTGGACCTCTAATGCAAGATTAAAATTGCATGAATTCGGATTTGGTTTTGCGCTGGAAAATCAGGGTTTGGTGACAAACATACTTTTATTCACGTATTTGGGCAAAGTCTAATAGACTGTAGTTGGCAGAAGTGGAACAGAAGTGTTGAAGCAGCAGAATGATTATTTACAGAATGTCTATTGATTATTTACAGACTGTCTATTGATTATTTACAGACTGTCTATTGATTATTTACAGACTGTCTATTCCTACCAATGTATTCCAACTTATTTGCTAATGGCCATCAAAAAACATTTGAAATAGATGTAACAACGTTCACACTTGGCTCTTCAGGTGCTTATGCACATTCTCAGCGTTACAGAATTATGAATGAACGTGTCACCGTGTGTCTATTACGTCATGACAATGAAGCTTCTCTTGTCTTTTCATCCGTTCTAAATACTTTGGGCACGCATCCTGCTCATTTTAAAGTGATATTGCTAATGGCATCGACAAATCATACAATAATTGAACTTGCTGCATATTTGTACAGATGGCTTATACAAGAGAGTTCCGTATCAGCTTAAGCTGTTCACCTCGTCCGATAACAATGTATCATGTGACGTTATTTTGTGCATACCCCCCCCTTCTAATGGGCTATGGCCTTCCCCCCCCCCCCTTCTAATGGGCTATGGCCTTCCTCCCCCCTTCTAATGGGCTATGGCCTTCCCCCCCCTTCTAATGGCTATGGCCTCCCCCCCCCCTTCTAATGGGCTATGGCCTTTATGCACAAAATCTTTGTTTTTGCCTTGTGTCTGAATACAATGTCGGACAATGAGAATTAGGTACAGTAAAGCAGACATGTTCCATCCTTTCTGATCTTATCCTTTCTCCTCTCACACCAAATCCAGACATCACCAGGCAGCAACCAGAGCCGTTTTCTGTGAGACGATCAGTAGAAGAGGGACAGTAAGTGAGCCGAAAACAGCAAAACAGCAACAGCGCCAGCATTGCCATGCTTTTCTTTGGAGAAAAAGGGGGATGGGGGAGGAGGAGGGGGAGGGGGGGAGGAAGGGTTGTATGTCAACCGCACAAAACAGCAACGAAATACCCAACATAACACAAACAAATCTAATATCAGGACAGCAAAATCCTGGCAAAACGGGAGAGATTTAATTTCCACCATTTATTTGCCATTCAGGGTGAGGCCGCGGACATTTTACTGCGCAAACGTCAGCCTAAAAACCAGTCAACACACGCACACCAGTTTTCAAAATGAACACATCTCTGAGCATATGGACATCTGTCAATCCTGTACTTTAAAATGAACACATCCCTGAGCATATGGACATCTGTAAATCCTGTACTTTAAACACAAGCTGGCTGGCATGTACGATAATCTAATACATGACGTTTCCTCCAAGAAAGGGAATGGAGGGAGAGTGGGAGGGAGGGAGGGAGGAAAGGTGAGGAGAGGAGAGTGGGGAGAAGATAAAATGATCTTTGCAAAACTTATAAATACAAAGAAGAAAGCAAATCCAAAATGGTCACACAGACACACACACACACACACACACACACACACACACACACACACACACACACACACACACACACACAGATATGCAGGAGAGAGAGAGAGAGAGAAGAGAGGAGAGAGAGAGAGAGAGAGAGAGAGGAGAGAGAGAGTGGGAGAGACAGAGAAAGAGGATAAAGAGAGATACAGGTATGCAGAGAGAGAGAGAGAGAGAGAGAGAGAGAGAGAGAGGAGAGAGAGAGAGAGAGAGAGAGAGAGAGAGAGAGATGCAGAGAGAGAGAGAGAGAGAGAGAGGATGAGAGAGAGAGAGAGGAGAGATGCAGAGCAGAGAGAGAGAAGAGAGGTATGAGAGAGAGAGAGAAGAGAGAGAGAGAGAGAGAGAGAGAGAGAGAGAGAGAGAGAGAGAGAGAGAGAGAGAGGTATCATCGGGTGTGAACACACCAAATAAATCACCACACGCGTTCGGTTTCTTGCTCCTATTTCAGGGCCGGCGCTATGTCGACCGACAATCGTAATTTGTCGCTGGCACTGCCGTTCTCATAAACATGCAGACCGTGGTTTGAAAAATTTACGCTGGGAGGGCACTTTTCAGTGTCGAAGGATGTTTTTTTTAATTCTTTTTTTTTCTTTCCTTTTTCCTCCAGCCTCCTATTTCATTTTATTTTCTTTTGCCTTTGTTTCCTTCTTTCCTTTTTTTCTTTCTTTTCTTCTTAAAATTATCTTTTCGTGCTTTTATTTGTTTATTCCTGATTGTGTCGTTTTCATCACAATTGCTGCGGATGGGGGTCAAATTGCGTTGGAAGAGAGAAACACATGCACACACACATTCCATTCTCCCTTCCTATCTCTCTACCCCCTTGCCTTAACCCTCCTCCCCCCCTCGCGCGCGCGCGCGCGCGCGCACACACACACACACACACACACACACACACACACACCCGTCCCTGCCTCTCCCACCCACCTCTACTGACCCCGTTTCTATCTGTGGACAACGTCACTGCTTGCAGTTGTACACATTTTCCCCCCGATATCTCAAAACACTGAGAAAGAACCTCTGCGATTTGGACAATGAGGCGTTGTCTTCTTCAGTTTTTTTTTGTGGAAAAAATCGGTTGTGACACGGTTGTGGATGTGCGTTTTGTTAAAAAGACGCCATTTTAGAGAGAGAGAAGAGAGAGAGAGAGAGAGAGAGAGAGAGAGAGAGAGACAGACAGACAGAGAGAGAGAGAGAGAGAGAGAGAGAGAGAGAGAGAGCAAAGCTTTTAAACCCATTAGGTGATAAGATCTGTATGTTTACTACTTTACTCGTGATTTTCAAGTTCCTCTTATTTCACGTGTCAGCTACATCTGCTTCAATCAAGATTACGTCACTTCCCTCAAAAAAAAAGAAGCGTCCCTGATCATCTTCTGCGTCCTGCCGCACATGCAGGTCTACACTGGCACACGAAGCTCAGATTTAAAACAACAACAACAATACTACTACAACTACCATCACCTGGTTCTTCGATATCGCAAAAAAAAAAGAAAAAAAAAAGAAAATAAGAAAAAAAAAAAAAAAAAAAAGAAAGAAAAAAAGAAAGAAAGAAATCAATAAATTATCGATTAGGCTAATTCATGATAATAATGATGATGATGATGATAAGAATAATATTAATAATCTGTCACGTCACATTGTTGAAGAACAACCTTGAGACTGTGGATTTTCTTTTTTTTCAGAAAATACCTTGGAGTCAATTTCATCCTACCTCTCTTAGAGAAAAATAGGAAGCTGTAGCAAAGGCGTCATCATCTCCACCCCCCCTCCCCCTCCTCTAACACTCCCTCCACCCTGCATTCACCCCCAGCCTGCCCCCCGACTCCCACCCCCTCTCCCCAACTCCGGTGTTTCTCGCCTTGTGCACCAAGACACACGTGGAAACAGATCACAACAGATGAACAGTACTGTATCCGCGTTTTACCGTCACGTGGACAGATCACAACAGATGAACAGTACTGTATCCGCGTTTTACCGTCATGTGGACAGAGATCACAACAGATGAACAGTACTGTATCCGCGTTTTACCGTCACGTGGACAGATCACAACAGATGAACAGTACTGTATCCGCGTTTTACCGTCATGTGGACAGAGATCACAACAGATGAACAGTACTGTATCCGCGTTTTACCGTCATGTGGACAGAGATCACAACAGATGAACAGTACTGTATCCGTGTTTTACCGTCACGTGGACAGATCACAACAGATGAACAGTACTGTATCCGTGTTTTACCGTCACGTTGACAGATCACAACAGATGAACAGTACTGTATCCGTGTTTTACCGTCATGTGGACAGAGATCACAACAGATGAACAGTACTGTATCCGCGTTTTACCGTCATGTGGACAGAGATCACAACAGATGAACAGTACTGTATCCGCGTTTTACCGTCATGTGGACAGAGATCACAACAGATGAACAGTACTGTATCCGTGTTTTACCGTCACGTGGACAGATCACAACAGATGAACAGTACTGTATCCGTGTTTTACGTCAGTGAGATCAAACAGAAACAGTACGTACTGTTTTACCGTCACGTGACAGATCACAACAGATGAACAGTACTGTATCCGTGTTTTACCGTCATGTTGGACAGAGATCACAACAGATGAACAGTACTGTATCCGTGTTTTACCGTCATGTGGACAGAGATCACAACAGATGAACAGTACTGTATCCGTCGTTTTACCGTCAGTGGACAGATCACAACAGATGAACAGTACTGTATCCGCGTTTTACCGTCATGTGGACAGAGATCACAACAGATGAACAGTACTGTATCCGCGTTTTACCGTCATGTGGACAGAGATCACAACAGATGAACAGTACTGTATCCGGTTTTACCGTCATGTGGACAGAGATCACAACAGATGAACAGTACTGTATCCGTGTTTTACCGTCACGTGGACAGATCACAACAGATGAACAGTACTGTATCCGTGTTTTACCGTCAGTGGACAGGATCACAACAGATGAACAGTACTGTATCCGTGTTTTACCGTCATGTGGACAGAGATCACAACAGATGAACAGTACTGTATCCGCGTTTTACCGTCATGTGGACAGGATCACAACAGATGAACAGTACTGTATCCGCGTTTTAACCGTCATGTGGACAGGATCACAACAGATGAACAGTACTGTATCCGCGTTTTACCGTCATGTGGACAGAGATCACAACAGATGAACAGTACTGTATCCGTGTTTTACCGTCATGTGGACAGAGATCACAACAGATGAACAGTACTGTATCCGTGTTTTACCGTCACGTGGACAGATCACAACAGATGAACAGTACTGTATCCGTGTTTTACCGTCATGTGGACAGAGATCACAACAGATGAACAGTACTGTATCCGTGTTTTACCGTCATGTGGACAGAGATCACAACAGATGAACAGTACTGTATCCGCGTTTTACCGTCATGTGGACAGAGATCACAACAGATGAACAGTACTGTATCCGTTTTTACCGTCACGTGGACAGATCACAACAGATGAACAGTACTGTATCCGTGTTTTACCGTCAGTGGACAGAGATCACAACAGATGAACAGTACTGTATCCGTGTTTTACCGTCACGTGGACAGATCACAACAGATGAACAGTACTGTATCCGTGTTTTACCGTCATGTGGACAGATCACAACAGATGAACAGTACTGTATCCGTGTTTTACCGTCATGTGGACAGAGATCACAACAGATGAACAGTACTGTATCCGTGTTTTACCGTCATGTGGACAGAGATCACAACAGATGAACAGTACTGTATCCGTGTTTTACCGTCATGTGGACAGAGATCACAACAGATGAACAGTACTGTATCCGTGTTTTACCGTCATGTGGACAGATCACAACAGATGAACAGTACTGTATCCGTGTTTTACCGTCATGTGGACAGATCACAACAGATGAACAGTACTGTATCCGTGTTTTACCGTCACGTGGACAGATCACAACAGATGAACAGTACTGTATCCGTGTTTTACCGTCAAGTGGACAGATCACAACAGATGAACAGTACTGTATCCGTGTTTTACCGTCATGGACAGATCACAACAGATGAACAGTACTGTATCCGTGTTTTACCGTCAGTGGACAAGATCACAACAGATGAAAGTACTGTATCCGTGTTTTACCGTCACGTGGACAGAGATCACAACAGATGAACAGTACTGTATCCGTTTTTACCGTCACGTGGACAGAGATCACAAACAGATGAACAGTACTGTATCCGCGTGTTTTACCGTCACGTGGACAGATCACAACAGATGAACAGTACTGTATCCGTGTTTTACCGTCATGTGGACAGAGATCACAACAGATGAACAGTACTGTATCCGTGTTTTTACCGTCATGTGGACAGATCACAACAGATGAACAGTACTGTATCCGTGTTTACCGTCATGTGGACAGAATCACAACAGATGAAACAGTACTGTATCCGTGTTTTACCGTCACGTGACAGATCACAACAGATGAACAGTACTGTATCCGTGTTTTACCGTCATGTGGACAGAGATCACAACAGATGAACAGTACTGTATCCGCGTTTTAACCGTCAGTGGACAGAGATCAAACAGATGAACAGTACTGTATCCGCGTTTTACCGTCACGTGGACAGAGATCACAACAGATGAACAGTTACTGTATCCGTGTTTTACCGTCACGTGGACAGAGATCACAACAGATGAACAGTACTGTATCCGTGTTTTACCGTCATGTGGACAGATCACAACAGAAGAACAGTACTGTATCCGTGTTTTACCGTCACGTGGACAGATCACAACAGATGAACAGTACTGTATCCGTGTTTTACCGTCATGTGGACAGATCACAACAGATGAACAGTACTGTATCCTGTTTTACCGTCAGTGGACAGATCACAACAGATGAACAGTACTGTATCCGTGTTTTACCGTCATGTGGACAGATCACAACAGATGAACAGTACTGTATCCGTGTTTTACCGTCATGTGGACAGAGATCACAACAGATGAACAGTATGTATCCGTGTTTTACCGTCATGTGGACAGAGATCACAACAGATGAACAGTACTGTATCCGTGTTTTACCGTCATGTGGACAGAGATCACAACAGATGAACAGTACTGTATCCGTGTTTTACCGTCACGTGGACAGATCACAACAGATGAACAGTACTGTATCCGTGTTTTACCGTCATGTGGACAGATCACAACAGATGAACAGTACTGTATCCGTGTTTTACCGTCATGTGGACAGATCACAACAGATGAACAGTACTGTATCCGGTTTTACCGTCATGTGGACAGATCACAACAGATTGAACAGTACTGTATCCGTGTTTTACCGTCATGTGGACAGAGATCACAACAGATGAACAGTACTGTATCCGTGTTTTACCGTCATGTGGACAGAGATCACAACAGATGAACAGTACTGTATCCGTGTTTTACCGTCATGTGG
>CM065740.1:52197550-52202550 GCA_033310375.1 Conus canariensis
GCATAAAAGTAGGGCGTTGAGACTATGGTCAAAAGGTCAGATTTATTGTTCAAGTAAATGTTTAAGTATTGCTGATTTGAAGGACGGCAGTGATTGACATGTTTTGGCAGACGGAGGAAGAGAGTTCCACACAGATGGACCAAAAAATGCAAAACTAGATTTGAACAAATCAATGCGGACACGTGGTAAAATGTAATTATTTGAATCATATCGTGTTGTTGCCATTTGGATAAACTCAGCAAGATATGTTGGCGCCATGTTTGCATGGACTTTAAACATTAGTACTGCCTTATTATAGGTCAGTTGGCTCTGCAGTGGTAACATCATTAGTTTTGCGAATTTGCCCGTGGTTGATAGAGACTTGTCGGGAAGAATCAGCTTAATTCCCCGTCTATGCATAGAGTTGATCTTTTTTATGTGATTTTCACCGGCACCACTCCAGACAGTGGACGCATAGTTGATGTGAGAGAGGCAATGGGCTTCAAAAAATAATTTCCGGATGTGTGGTTCAACATAATAACTGAGTTTATTGAGTAAAAACAAATTGCGAGCCAACTGTTTGCAAACATGATTTATATGTGATTGCCATTTAAAGTTCTCATCAATGATCACGCCTAAGACACGGTGTTCGGTAACCTGCTCGATCAAGGTTTCACTCATTTTTAGGCTCAACATAAGATGCTGTCGTTGATGTTTCTGTCTTGATGCTAGGACCATACATTTTGTTTTGTGCGGATTAAGCACCATTCGGTTTTGGTTGCACCATTCTAAGACATCAGTTATACTTTGTTGTAACGATATTTGTACACACATGATGTTTGTATCACTACAGTGAAGAGAACTATCATCAGCGAACAGATCACAGATGACATTATTGTGAGATATGTGCATCGGTAGGTCATTTATAAAAATACAGAAGAGAAGAGGTCCAAGGACAGAGCCTTGTGGAACGCCACAGCTCACTATTCCTTCAGAGGAATAAGTACCGTTTAAGTAAACACGCTGGGTCCTGTTTTCAAGATATGACTGAAAGAAGGTGACTACTGCCGGATTTTGAACATATGCAGTCATTTTTTTTAATAATATGTTGTGGTCTACAAGATCAAACGCTTTCTTAAAATCGAGGAAAACAGTTCCAGTGAGTTTTCTTTCGTTGATGGCTGATAGCCATGTATCACAGAGGCGTGTTAAGGCCGTGTGGCATGAGTGATTTCGACGAAAGCCTGACTGAAATGGGTGGAACAGTTTGTGATGTTCCATATGTTTAGTTAGGTGTTTGTGAACATGCATCTCAAGAGGTTTCGATACAACAGATAAAAGAGATATTGGTCTAAAATTGTTTAAATCAGTGAGATCTCTTGATTTGGGTATGGGAATGACTTTTGCTGCCTTTAGACCACATGGGAAGACATTCTGATCAATACACAAATTATAAACATACGTAAGGGTATCAACAATGTAAGGTAGAGCAAGCTTGAGTATAGAAGCATTTAAGTTATCTGGACCCATTGCTTTTTTATTTTTAAGTTTTGAAATTAAGGAACCAACTTCATTAATAGCAAGCAAGGGGATGCTAAATGAATCTCTAGTATTTAATCGTTCTTGACAAAACGATAGGAGAACAGCTGGAGTCTCATATCGATTAAAGAATGTGACACTGGCAGCCGTTTGTACTGATTCAGTTGCCTGAAGGAAATGATTGTTGAAAGTGTTAGCAGACCACATAGTCGCAGTATTATCTGATTTCTTTCTCGACTTGTCAGTTATTTCATTAACAGCACGCCATAATGATGCTGTATCCCTGTTTGCGTTTATCAGCTTCCTAAAATGCTCAGATTTTGATTTTCTAACCAGATCTGATACTGTTTCTCTGCTTTTTATATTCATCTACTTTTTTGGCGGTCTTAAGTGCATCCCTTAGTGCCATTTCTATAATAATGTCTTTTGTCAGCCTGCTGGGAAGTACTCTGTGTTTTACCCTTTTTCTTCTAAGTGGGGCATGTTTATCAACGATTGAGAGAAAGATATTATACCAGGTATTATACGCTTCATTTGGATCTGTGTAATTGAGTACACTGTAGAAAGGAGCTAAGCTTAAGTCGAGGAAAAATTCATCCTTACTGAATTTTTTGAAGCAGCGATATTGAATGGTTGTGTGGCCCTTATTCTGTTGCTTTGGAAGTTTACAAGACCAAGTGCACAAAATGAGACAGTGGTCGCTTATGCTTTTGTTGCCCACTGTTATATTGGATACCATGGCTTTGTTGTTCGTGTAGATATGATCCAGCAATGTAGACGATGTCTTTGCGATTCTAGTTGGACTATGAATAAGCTGATGCAAGCCAAAAAGTGTGGTGGTCGCATCCCAGGCAGGCTGCCGTTTTAACAGATCAATGTTAAAATCACCGAGAAGAATGACATTTGGATAGCTCTTATATACATCATCCATCATGTGTACAAAGTTGTCATACCAAAGGAAAGTGGCAGCGGGATTCCTGTACACATATCCAACTAGAAGAGGGGCTGAGTTGGAGGGTTTTACCTGCAGCCACATGCATTCAACATTATCAGGCTCAAGGTCACGCCGCCTTTTTGTACAGTGAGCGATGCTTTGATGAATATATATTCCAAGTCCTGTTTCACCAGAGTGATGTGCATCGCGTCGGACAAAGTTATAGTTAGTTATGGATAAAGCTGTATCAGTGAAACGGGAGTCAAGGCGAGTTTCACTAAGACCAAGCAGATGAATAGAAGGGGATTCGTTTAGAAGAAAACAGACATCATGAATCTTATTTGGCAGATGATAAACATTTAGGTGACCAATGCGTAATCCAGTATCAGTATTAATTACATTACAATGGTCCATTGCATTAATTCTAGAGCAAAGTCCTGAGCAATAAAACAAAATAGATATACTGTTACAATAACAATTAAAATATAAAATCAGCAATCATAAAATATCCAAGAACACACAAAATCCAAAAAGCAGGGCAATGAAGTTCAGTCCAAAGGACAATTCAAGTATGTGTATGATAACAATATTCAGGAAAGTATGACCAACCAAGACAAATGTCGCTTTCAAGCTGTCCGGGTCACAATAGTACAGTCATCCACAGTAACTAAGCAATACCGGGTGGGGGTGGGGGGGGGGGGGGCAAGACTCACAGGGTTGGGGGAGGGGGGTAGGGAGGAGGAGTCAGTGCGTGGTGGGAAGGTGAAGGTGAGACGGAGCAAGCAGGAGGGAAAGAAGACACGGCTGGGGGTGAGGGGGGGGGGGGGTGGAGCTGAGAGGCAGGGATGGGTAAATTTGGGCGGGGGGGAGGGTAGGCAAGGGTGAGGGCCTGCACTTGGAAGGCGAGACAGCAAGCTGGTATCTGAATTCCAGATACCGGAATTTCTGTTAAGCAGGGGGAGAGGGAAGATAAGGGTGCATTTGTGTCCAAGGATTGAAAGGCAGAGGAGGGAAGGGGGAGAAAGGCCACATGGGGGGAAACATCGGCATTGATGTAATGGGGGGTCTGTTAAAGTACGGCATGGGTGGCATTGCATGGTGGGAAAAGGTTTCATTAGAAGAACAACTGGATTTCTGGTGGACAATTTCAGGAGCACTGTCCAAGTGATTGTTTGAGCTACGTTGGACTGTCTCTGGGGGTAAATTTGTAGGATAGGAATCAGGACGATTTCCTACTGACTGGGGGAACATGGGCTGCACACTCCGACGGAACTCAGTAGGGACAGGCTGCTTGTCTTGGTTTTCTTTTAATTTTGAAGACTGTGATCTGTTACGGTTTGTTGCAATGGGCTGTTCCTGACATAGCTCTGGGTGTGCCCCATTACCCGTATTCCGTGGAGGCCGGTTCACACGGAGTGCCAGAAACTGAATGATTTGCCGTAACCAGAGCGACAAGCCACTGGCAGACAGGTGAATACCATCCGATGTGAAATAGCTTTGAACGATCCTAAGATTTTGATCAACGAAATTTGTTTCAAACAAAAAACATGCACTTGTTTCTGCACATAGGACATGCAGTTCCCTATTCATCAAATTAATGAATTTCAAAGGAATAGGTTTTCTAGGAAGTAGGGCAGAGACAGCAATTTTGGCAGCAGGAAAAACTCTTTTCACCTGTCCCAGAAGCTGACCAAAGTCCTGCTGTAGCGTGTCTACAGAGTAGTGTTTGTGAAGGTCGTTTCCCCCCACATGCAATGCCACCCGCTGCACATCCTCTCGTACTGCACAATCTCTGAGGGCAGCAGTGACGTCAGTCACCTTCGCCCCAGGCATTGTGCGTACATGGGTGAGCCCCGTCCTGTCCAGTCTCTGTCGGTCAATATACTGAAGGTTAGAATCCCCCACAATGAAGTTGACAAGTTTGCCTTTCGGGGGAAGACGGATCCTGAATTTTGGGGTGGTTTGATTGAGCTGTCGGTCAGAGACTGCTGTGGTATTACCTATGACAGGGGTGGAGTCAGTCTGCTGTCTGTCAAAGGCTGGTTTGTTGTTGGTGACAGTGACTGAGTCGGTCACAGCGTGAGTGACAGTCTGTTCTTTGTCAGCCGTAACACCACTATGCTTAGTACACACGTCGCTAGATTGTTCCCGTTGTTTTAGTTCTGGCTGCGTTGACTTTTTTGATGACTTTACAGTGGACGTGGTATGGTGCTGACAGTCACGTGCTGATTTCAAGAGGTCTTTTGACGGTCAGACACACTGTCAATCAGCTTCGTTTGTTCTTTCAGCTGATTGCGTAGTGTGTTGCACTCATCTTGCAGACTGTCAATTTTCTCCTGCATCGTCTGTTTTAAAATCCTCAGTTTGTTGTCAATCTGAGTTTTAATATCTGCATCAAGGCTTTTGATGCAAGATATACAGACAGATGCAGTGAAAGAAAGAGAGCACTGGATGCAATTCTTAGCTTCTGTGCTTGTACTGTCATTGGTGGCGGTGGGGTCTTTGTTGTCAGTAGAAGTGGTCCCCTCTGTGGTGGTTGTGTCAGTCT
>CM065740.1:52207550-52210050 GCA_033310375.1 Conus canariensis
GAGAGAGAAAGAGAAGAGAGGGACGGAGAGAGGCCCTTATAGATAGAGAGAGGCCCTGAGAGAAAGAGAGAGAGAGAGAGAGAGAGAGAGAGAGAGAGAGAGAGAGAGAGAGGGAGGGAGGGAGGGAGGGAGAGAGAGAGAGAGGCCCTGAGAGAACTCCGAACTCAGATGGTTTACTTCATATAAAGGCCATTGCCCCTTATGAAGTGGGTATGGAGAACATAACAACATCAATATGAGAATTATACAGAACACAAGGAAAACTGGATGGACTACTCCGTCACGAAGTCATGACTGATCTAAACTGAAATGCCTTGAATAAGTAAACTGAGAAATGTCTTGCCATGCTCTCATTCTGAGATGCCATTAGCAGGCTTAACCGAAACTGACAGGGATCCTTGGAACACTTTGTCGGTATATATTGCGCTGCTAGACAAGAAAATTTACAGCAGCATAAAACAACATGAAGTTCGTCATCTGAGAGAGAGAGAGAGAGAGAGAGAGAGAGAGAGAGAGAGAGAGAGAGAGAGAGGAGAGAGAGAGAGAGAGAGAGAGAGAGAGAGAGAGAGAGAGAGAGAGATGGAGACAGATACACAGACAGACAGACAGACAGACAGTCAGAGAAAGCGAGAGAGAGAGAGAGAGAGAGAGAGAGAGAGAGAGAGAGAGAGAGACTCGGAGAGAGAGATGCCCTTAGAGAGAGAGAGAGACGCCCTGAGAGAGAGAAAGAGGCCCTGAGAGAGAGAGCGAGAGAGAGAGAGAGAGAGAGAGAGAGAGAGAGAGAGAGAGACAGGGACAGTGAAAGAGACAGAGAGACAGAGACAAAGAGACAGAGAGAGAAACAGACAGGGACAGAGAGAGAAAAAGGGAGAGGAGAGAAGACACAGGACAGCGCACGAGTAGACAAACAATAATCACACTGTATCATTATACGATATTCACAGCTGATCCATCCATCGTTTGGAACATATGCGCGAAAAAAACATTATAAACTATTTTTTCCCCGAATAATCAGGCGTTTCATTCCAGAGCAAATCACCAAATACGCGAAAGCAGACATGCAAAGGATACTTGTGGGACGGGGAATGAGAATATGCGTTTATGACGAAAGAAATGCACGAATTTGAAGTTTGGCTCTCAAATAAGGAGGTGCCAGCTTCATCGTACTTATACAGCATTCCAGACTGAATGGGAGGATGTTCAGCACTTTTGTAAGTAAATGAGTTGAGAAGGCAATTCGAAAAGTGTATCTGATTTAGGAGAACGTCTGTACACTCGGTCCAGCGGTTGTAATTAGTTGTGGCTGGTTGGATTCCAACGACTTTGAGGCATAATCAATATCAGGACGCATGTATACGTGGTCAAAGGATTTCCTAGTTTAATGGTCAGTTTGATGCCGATTGTCGTGAGCAGACCACTCACAGTCCAAGACCAGAGAGAGAGAGAGAGAGAGAGAGAGAGAGAGAGAGAGAGAGAGAGGAGGAGAGAGAAGAGAGAGAGAGAGAGAGAGATCGCACACCGACAAGTCTGTCCATGGAATCGTATTGATGGTAGAAGGATGAAGGTTTGCTGGAGACCCATCATTCAGATAGCACTGACCAAGTTCTGCGAAGATTTGTTCCAGAAGTGGACGCCTAACCCCAACCCTAGGTGAAACCAAACCTGTGTCTGGTTTAACCAAGTCGTCTTTTCTTATGAATTAATAGCCTGAAGTAGTCAGTGTATCGTTACCTTCGATACTAGGACTGAGACAATTATGATTCCAACCAAACCGTCACAGAATGATACATGGAAAGAATACCTCATATTTTATTCAACACGTGACCTGCATTAAAGTTATCCACGTGTAATTCCGATTCGGTTGATTATTTATTGTTATTAGTATGATTACTTTCATGATGCTAAAGGGCGACAATCAGGAAGCAGAAAAATGCGTGAACATTGAACACCTTCCAGAGAAGTATGAAATCTTATCATGTCCACGATATTTGTCATCTTTAATATACAAGCTTCGACTGAATTCGTGGAAAACCAAGTGTTCCCAAAGTGTAGCATGTGATTGTTCAAATCTTCTATCAGTGAACCATATTCTTTTCCCATTGTTTAATATTAACTTCATTGTATAAAGAATCGAATGTGGATGTGACTGTACACGATTCTATCAAAACAATAAGCCAGAAACCAGAAATTGTGCAAATAGCAAATGTGCTTTCCATGCATCAAATTAACAGATTTTTATAAGCGCTCCCCTTCCCCTTGCTCGCCTTTTTTTCTTTAGTCTAATATCACCAAGTGTGAACAGTCTCTAAATTAACGAAGCTCACTCACTCACTCAGGAAGCAGAGGAAACGAAAAAAAACTATCAAGTAATTGTTCCTATAGCTGTACACACAGAAAAAAAATGAATGGTTTTACACACACACACACACGCACGCACGCACGTACGCACACACACATACACACACGCACACACACACACACACACACACACACACACACA
>CM065740.1:52217550-52220050 GCA_033310375.1 Conus canariensis
GAGCGTTTCCGATCTATTCGTCCTGACAAGGGAGAATCATTTCCGTCTTTTTTGATAAGAATGAGTCACTGTTTAGATAGATGGATAGAGCTAACAAAGACGAATAAAACTTTCGAATTACTGCGAGATTTGCTACTTCGAGAGCAACTTTTTCAAAGCGTTAGCAAAGATTTGGCCACTTTCCTTCAGGATGGACAGTTCGATAGCGTTGACGAAATGTGTCAGATGGCGGATCAGTACTGTATTGCTCATCCAGATAAAGGTGTTGCCCGCAAGGAAAATTCGTCCTTTTTCGAGTCTCACGCGGCATTTCAGATGCATTCTGGACAAGGAAACTATAGAAGAGGAAATCGCGCTTCATTCCAAGGTCCGCACTCTTACACGTCTTTTGGCAACGGACAACGACCTTTCCGTGGTCAAGGCCATGTCGGTTCTGGCGATTTCCGTCAGTGCCAATACTCACCACCGGAAAGACCTTTTCCTTTCCGAGGGCGTGGTGAACAACAACCGCGAAGACCCTTTGATCCAGTGCGTGGTCAAGGTCGAGGTTCACAGACTAATGGTAACCAGTTGTCCGCGAACCAAACCATGCGTTGCCACTTTTGTGAGTGCAAATTTCATTTGAAACGGGACTGTCCTTTCAAAGGAAGTGGAGCAAAGACTGGATTTGTTTCCACTACATGTGAAGAAGGTCTTGTTTTGGCGCCAGATCAGTCCATTGATGGTCTTCTTTTGGAGGATTGTGCCCTTAATGGTTTACAAGGTTCTGTTTTGCGAGATACAGGTTGTACCACAGCTGGTGTACATCCCAACACACATGTTTGCATACAAGAATACACGCAGGCACCCATGCACGCACGCGCGCGCGCGCGCGCACACACACACACACACACACACACACACACACACACACACACACACACACACACACACACACACACACTTCAACAAGAGGAACAGCGATAACAATGCACGCCCATACACACACGCCCATACACGCGCTCCCACACACACACACACACACACACACACACACACACACACACACACACACACACACACACACACACGTGCGTGCATTCAGGCACACACACTAGAACTTCAACAACACACATGCACATGCACACACACACACACACACAAACACACACACACATGCACGCCCGCGCGTGCGTACGTGCGCACGCACACACACGCATACACACACAAGCGCGCACGCGCGCGTGCGCACTTATAAGTTTGCACACATACACGTAAAAGAGTACGGTCTCGCCGTACTGACATACAGCCGGTGAAACGCATCATAACTGGTTTGAATATCAATCAGTAGCATGATATGAGTGGTCTAATAATCAATACCAGATTTCTACATGTGTGGATGTGTGCAGGCATACACATACTGAGATAAAAAAGCAAGTTGAATCACATGCATGGAAGCTTATTACATTTGCAAAATGTCCTACACATGTCGTAGATACCAGTTAGCTTACATGTACACAACAAATATTACACAGATTCGGGCTGCTTTCCCCGGGGACAGCGCGTCACTGTAGCACAGCGCCACCCTTTTTTTCCTGTATGCTTGTGGATATGTTTTCCTGCAGAGGTGTGTTTTGCTACAGAATTTTGCCACGTACAACTCTTGTTGCCATGGGTTCTTTTACGTGCGTTGAGTGCATGTTGCGCATACGACCTCGGTTCATCGTCTCATTGAACTACTCTTTATTTTGATTTGAATTTTTTAAAAGTTGACTTTTCTACTTCTATATGTCAATAGCAAAATGCAAAGAAATACACGTATGTAAAACTTCTCAAAGTATTATTGTGTTTCAAAGGCTTTATAGCTGCTATAGACAGGAAACAGCTCTGCTGAGAGACGAAGCATCCAGTTTAAGAATAAGATTTCATTTGTGAAAATAATTCAATTAAAACTATGGGTATATGAAATTATCAACATTATCTGGGTAGCTTTCCTTTTGTTTTGCTTTTGTGAATATAAATGAAACTTTTGTAAATTTCAAAACTACCAAATATTTAAATAGCTATAAATGATTCTATCTCTCTATATTTGGATTTTATGGCAGCACCGTAATCACATTGTTTGCAAGAGCAGGGTTGACCTCATAGCTGGTAATAAGTAGCTTTCATTGGCAACTCAACAAACGCAGCCATAGAAGAAAGAGAAGCGAAGTTTCAAACGATCTTGGACTAGGAGCCAATTACTATCAAATACTTTAAATCAAAACATGAAGTGCGAATATTTTCTGTGCTAGACTTATGGGGTACCCTCTAGAAAACAATGGATATTCATTATGCATAATACTTCATAATGGTGGCCAAATTTTTGTTCTAAATTTTACTGCTGACCACTGTTATTATTATCAACACCCCCTATAGATACAGTAAAAACCAACAAGACATGAACCTCAAAGGAGTTATGGCAGCATTATTGTTTACAATGTATAACCCATAATGATGCTCTTCATTTTTTCCCAAAAAT
>CM065740.1:52222550-52235050 GCA_033310375.1 Conus canariensis
CATGCATATAATTCCTTCAACTGTTTAGTGGTGGCAGTTTTTGATGGTTTCCCGTAAGGGGGGGGGGGGGGGGGAGGGAAGTGATAGCGGCAGTGCCGATTCATTTTCAGATCAAACGGGCAGACGAGTTTGTGGGGTTTCGGTTGAAGACAGTTTTAGAGTGAAACGGATTGACAGGGAACAGTGTGTGTGTGTGTGTGTGTGTGTGTGTGTGTGTGTGTGTGTGTAGTGTGTGTGTTGTGTGTGTGTGTGTGTGTGTGTGTGTGTGTGTGTGTGGGGGGAGGGGGGGTGATTCCATGGCCACAGTTGCTCGTTGTACTGTCTGGCTCAGACAGCTTCTGGAGTTTTTTTTAGTACGTTCTGAAACGCGTACTTCCAGAACCGAAGATTGAGCTCTCTTTCTGTTTCTATGTCTTTGTCTCTCTCTCTCTCTCTCTCTCTCTCTCTCTCTCTCTCTCTCTCTCTCTCTCTCTCGCTCTTTCTCTCGTATTCTCTCTCTCTCTCTCTCTCTTACTCTCTCTCTCTCTCTCTCTCTCTCTCTCTCTCTCTCTCTCTTAAAATAATTTTTGTCCCATTGCTGGGAGTGATAATGATGTCTATTTCCTTCCCTGTCTGTCTGTCTGTCTGCCTGATGATGTTGATGACGACGATGATGATTATGTGATGATGATGATGATGATGATGATGATGATGATGATGATGATATCACTGCTACTGTTGCTGCTGCTGTTGCTCTCTCTCTCTCTCTCTCTCTCTCTCTCTCTCTCTCTTCATCCTTTCTCTCTCTCTCTCTCACTCACTCTCTCTCTCTTAAAATGATTTTTATCCCATTGCTGGGGTTGATAATGACGCCAGTTTCTTACTCTGTCTGTCTCTGTGTGTCTGTGTCTGTCTGTATGTCTGTCTGTCTGTCTGTCTCTCTCTCTCACTCTCTCTCTCTCTCTCACTCTCTCTCTCTTAAAATGATTTTTATCCCATTGCTGGGGTTGATAATGATGCCAGTTTCTTACTCTGTCTCTGTCTCTCTGTGTCTGTGTCTGTCTGTCTGTCTGTCTGTCTGTCTGTCTGTCTGTCTGTCTCTCTCTCTCTCTCTCTCATTTTAAGACAGTGGTGCTGAAATATGGGGTTTTGATTCTGCTGCTAATCATATTGAGGAAATCCACTTGTATGCTCTAAAGAAATTTATTGGTGTTTCATTGAAAACACCGAACGATCTGGTATATGGAGAGACCAATAGATACCCTATACACTTAATTTCAGTGGTAAAGTGTATTCGTTACTGGCAAAGAATAACACAAATGAAACAACACAGATTGCCTTACAAAGCCTACACTATGCTTTTAGAGTTAGATAACAGGGGAAAGAAAAACTGGACTTCTAATTTAAGACTAAAATTGTATGAATTCGGATTTGGTTTTGTGTGGGAAAACCAGGGTGTTGGTGACGTAAGATTGACTGATTGTAGTTGGCAGAAGTGGAACTCACATGTTGAAGACAGCCCTAGATTTTCTTTTTACAGACTGTTAAATCCTATGCATTGCATTCCTGCCTATTTGTCAATGGCTATTAATAAACATTTGAGACATGCTGTGACAAAGTTTAGACTGGGTATTTCAGATATTTATGCACATTCTCAACGTCTATGTATTTGTCTGACTTTATTCAAGTTTAAAGGCTGTGCCAGTCTTGAATAAAAGTTACTCTGTGTTAGGTTTTCTTATGGGAGCAAAAAATACCCAACTTGTTTACTGTTTAAATTAATCTTGTTAATGGCATCGACAAATGATAGAATAGTGAAACTTTTTGTTGTTTATTTGTACAGATGTTTTAAACAGCGAAAGTCTATGTTAACTTAAAGTTGTTTACATCATCTACTAGAAATGTATTGAGTAACATTGTTCTGTGTACATCCCCCTTCTAAGGGGATATGGCCTTTACGTATAAAAGACTTTGTCTTGTCTTGTCTCTCATCTTACGAAACGAAGAGAGAAAAAAGGCACAAATTGTGTGTTATTCGACATCTAAACCCATTTCTGTCATTCTGTCTCTCGGAACATATCCATCTATCAGTGCATATGTACATCAACACTCTCTCTGTGTCTCTCTTTCGTGTAGTATGTGTAACATCTATGGTACAATCATAGTGCTTTAACAGAATGCTACAATATATGTACATGTGTATATGTGTGGTAGCTCTATAACCATCGGTTATGCAATGTTGTTGCTGTTTTTTCCTTTTCCTTTTTTTTTCTCTTTGATTTGGTTTATTTACTGTTTTATACTGAAAAAAAACCCCTGTCTTTGCTGTAAAAGTCAATGGTGTAAAATGTAAACGCATGTGTGTATGCTTGTATTTGGGATTCAGTCAAGGACATGGGAGGGAGAAAAGAGAGAGAGAGAGAGAGAGAGAGAGAGAGAGAGAGAGAGAGAGAGAGAGAGGGGCAGAGACAGAGAGACAGAGACAGAGAGACAGAAAGACAGACAGACAGACAGACAGACAGACAGACAGAGTCTCAGAGAGAGAGAGAAGAGAGAGAGAGAGAGAGAGACTGACTGTCAGACAGAGACAGACAGAGAGAGACAGAGTCAGACAGACAGACAGACAGACAGACAGGCTGGCATTTAGGCAGGCAGAAGGACAAACACACACAGAAACACACAAACAAAATAGAATGAAGCATCCGCCACACTAAAGCTGAATGGGAACGGCAGACAGACAGACGAACAGAGAGACAAACAGACAGACCTACCGACCGAGCGACCGGCCGACAGACAGACAGACAGACAGACAGACAGACAGACAGACAGACAAGCCAGCTGTTGATCGGCTTCAGTCTCGGACATTGAAAGCCGCATGCTTTATTATCATTGTTTGTTTGTTTGTTTCTTTCTTTCTTTTTGAACTCTTAGGTCCATTTACTTAAGCTATTCGAAGTTACTGCCCCCCCTCCCCCCCCCCCCCCAACTTTATGTTCTCCTTTGTCTTTATTCTGGGCTGTAATCTCGACGTTTAAAGCTTCGGACTTAAAAATTTATTCCTTTGTTTTTTTTTTTTAGTTTTGCTTTTGTTTTTGTTGAAGTGAAAAAAAGAAGTTTTTTTTAGGGTGATTTTATTTTGATTTATTTTGTGTGGATGTTTAAATCCACATTATTGCAATATTTTGTGTTCTCTTTCTTTACATTTTGTTTACCCTTCGTCATTTCGTTTTCTATCTTATTTGATTCTGTCTTGTTCTATCTTATATTATTTCCTTTCTTCTGTTCTGTTGTGATATTAAGCGACTTTAGTTTCTTTCGTTTTTTCGTTTACTTTTGTTTGGGTTTGAAGTCATTTATTGCCACGCAATAAATTTCATGCGTTTGTTGATTAGCTTGGGTTTGTTTGGAGCTTTAGAGGGTCTTCTTCTAGATAACCCTGTGTTTTAAATTCAGATTACTACGGAATTTTTTTTTACTCTTCCTGTCACTGCATTTTCTTTCCTCTGTCTTTTCCCAGTGTTATTTCGTGTCTTCCGGAGAGTATTGATATCATGACAAAACACGCACGTGCAGAGGTTGGTCTGATGATTTTAAGTCCCTTCCGTGTCTGTTTTAGTTGCCCCTCCCCACCCTCATTCCTCCTACCCACCCACCTCTCCCCTCCGGATCTCACTTCTCTAGCATTCTCTCTCTCTTTCTCTCTCTCCCTCCCTCCCTCCCTCCCCCCCCTCTCTCTCTCTCTCTCCTCTCACCATTTCGTCTGTCTGTTTGGATCTCTGTCTCTGTTTCTCGCTGTCTATTTGTCTTTGTATCTGTCTGTTAGTCTGCCTCTGTCGCTCTGTCTCTGTATCTCTGCCTGCCTGTCTGTCTGTCTGTTTCTCTCTCTCTCTCTCTCTCTCTCTCTCTCTCTCTTCTCTCTCTCTCTCTCTCTCTTCTCTCTCTCTCTCTCTCCCCCACCCCCATTCCATCTGTTTATTTGCATATCTGTCTCTGTTTCTCTCTGTTTGTCTTTGTATATGTTAGTCTGTCTCTGTCGCTCCGTCTCTGTCTGTCTGTCTGCCTGTCTGCTTCTCTCTCTCTCTCTCCTCTCTCTCTCTCTCTCTCTCTCTCTCTCTCTCTCCCCTTCTCTCTCTCTCTCTCTCTCTCTCTCTCCTTCTCTGTCTCTTTCTCCCTCCCTCTCTCTCTCCCTCTCTCTGTATTTCTGTCTGTCTTTCTCTCAGCCTGTCTCTGTTTTTGTCTGTCTCTGTCTTTGTCTCTTTTATCTCGGCCTGCCCCCCCCTCCCCGCTCTCCCCTCCTCCTCCTCCTCCTTCCCCCGCCCTTCCCGCTCCCTCCTCCCCCCCCCTACCCCGCTCTCTCTCTGTCGTGCACCGCAACACACAAATAACCGCCTGTGACTCATAAACATTGTGCAGGTAAAGGGGATTGTCTGGCTGTTGGGGAGAGGGTAGGGGTGAGGGCAGGTACTGCAGGTGCAGCGGAGGGTCGGGAAAGGGGGGGGGGTGGGGGGGAGGGGGCGCGGGAGAGGAGAGGAGGGGAAGTTGGGAGGGGGAGGGGGGTGAGAGAGAAAAGAAATCAAGATCTCCTGCACTGGAGAGAAGGAACAAGCTTCGACCTAAACAGGATTCTAACTTGACTATCCCCGAGTAGAACAGGTAGTCTATGGGAGGGAAAGGTTGGGAGGGGGTGGGAGGGGTGGGCTGGGGGGTGGAGGAGGGGGGAGTGGGGCCGGAATAGGACAAAAGAGGGTAGGGTTGGAAGACAACTGACCTTGCCAAAATCGTGAATGAATAGTGGGGAGGGGGGTGGGAGGGTGGGGGCGCAGAGGGCAGGGAGGAAGAGGGTGCATTACCACCCTTGCACGAAAACGGTTAAACGGGCACACTGTCGAATGCATAACATTACCAGTGTAACATCAGATTATGAACCATGCTTTACATGTACAACAACAGACAATGAACCATGCTTTACATGTACAGCAACAGACAATGAACCATGCTTTACATGTACAACAACAGACAATGAACCATGCTTTACATGTACAACAACAGACAATGAACCATGCTTTACATGTTCAACATCAGACCATGAACTATGTTTAACATGTTTAAGATCAGACCATGAACCATGCTTTACATACTCAACATCAGACCATGAACCATGCTTTACATGTTCAACATCAGACCATAAACTATGTTTAACATGTTTAAGATCAGACCATGAACCATGCTTTACATGCTGAACATCAGACCATGAACCATGCTTTACATGTACAACATCAGACCATGAACCAGGTTTTACCAGTTAAACGTCAGACCATGAACCATGCTTTACCAGTTTAACATCAGATCATGAACCATGCTTTACATGTTTAACATCAGACCATGAACCATACTTTACATGTTCAACATCAGCCCATGAACCATGCTTTACCAGTTCAACATCAGACCATGAACCATGCTTTAACAGTTCAACATCAGACCATGAACCATACTTTACCAGTTTAACATGAGACAATAAACCATACTTTACCAGTTTAACATCAGACCATGAACCATACTTTACCAGTTTAACATCAGACCATGAACCATGCTTTACCAGTTCAACATCAGACCATGAGCCATGCTTTACCAAACATAAGATTATGAACCATGCTTTACCAGTTTAACATTAGACCATAAACCATACATTACCATTTTAACATCAGACCATGAACCATGCTTTACCAAACAAAAGACCATGAACCATACTTTACCAGTTTAACATCAGACCATGAACCACGCTTTGCCAGTTAAATATCAGACCATGAACCATGCTTTACCAAACATAAGACCATGAACAATACTTTACCAGTTTAACATCAGACCATGAACCATGCTTTACCAGTTAAACATCAGACCATGAACCATGCTTTACCAGTTAAACATCAGACCATGAACCATACTTTACCAGTTAAACATCAGACCATGAGCCATGCTTTACCAAACATAAGACCATGAACAATACTTTACCAGTTTAACATCAGACCATGAACCATGCTTTACCAGTTAAACATCAGACCATGAACCATGCTTTACCAGTTAAACATCAGACCATGAACCATGCTTTACCAGTTAAACATCAGACCATAAACCATACTTTACCAAACATCAGACCATGAACCATACTTTACCAAACATCAGACCATGAACCATGCCTTACCAGTTTAACATCAGACCATGAACCATGCTTTATATGTTTAACATCAGACCATGAACCATACTTTACCAAACATCAGACCATGAACCATGCCTTACCAGTATAACATCAGACCATGAACCATGCTTTATATGTTTAACATCAGACCATGAACCATACTTTACCAGTTTAACATCAGACCATGAACCATGCTTTACCAGTTTAACATCAGACCATGAACCATGCTTTATATGTTTCAACATCAGGACCATGAACCATGCTTACATGTTCAACATCAGACCATGAACCATGCTTATTAACCAGTTTTACAACATCAGACCATGAACCAGCTTTACATGTTAAACTCAGACCATGAACCATGCTTTACATGTTCAACATCAGACCATGAACCATGCTTTACATGTTAACATCAGACCATGAACCATCTTTACAGTTCAACATCAGACCATGAACCATGCTTTACATGTTCAACATCAGACTATGACCATACTTTACATGTTCAACATCAGACCATGAACCATGCTTTACATGTTCAACATCAGACCATGAGCCATACTTTACAGTTAACATCAGACCATGAACCATGCTTTAACCAGTTCAACATCAGACCATGAACCATACTTTACCAGTTAACATAGACATGAACCATACTTACCAGTTTAACATCAGACATGAACCATGCTTTACCATTAACATCAGACCATTGAACCATGCCTTTACCAGTTTAACATCAGACCATGAACCATGCTTTACCAAACATAAGACATGAACATCTTTACAGTTTACATAGACCATGAACACTTTACCAGTTTAACATCAGACATGAACCATGCTTTACAAACTAAGACATGAACCATACTTTACCAGTTTAACATCAGACCATGAACACATGCTTTACCAGTTAACATCAGACCATGAACCATGCTTTACCAAATAAACCATGAACCATCTTTACAGTAACATCAGACCATACCATGCTTTACCAACATAAGACCATGAACCATACTTTACCAGTTTAAACATCAGACCATGAACCATCTTTACCATATAACATCAGACCATGAACCATACTTTACCAGTTTAACATCAGACCATGAACCATGCTTTACCAAACATAAGACCATGAACCATACTTTACCAGTTTAAACATCAGACCATGAACCATACTTTACCAGTTAAACATTAGACCATGAACCATGCTTTACCAAACATAAGACCATGAACCATACTTTACCAGTTAAACATCAGACCATGAACCATACTTTACCAGTTAAACATGAGACCATGAACCATGCTTTACCAAACATAAGACCATGAACCATACTTTACCAGTTAAACATCAGACCATGAACCATGCTTTACCAGTTTAACATCAGACCATGAACCATGCTTTACCAGTTAAACATCAGACCATGGACCATGCTTTACCAAACATAAGACCATGAACCATGCTTTACCAGTTAAACATCAGACCATGAACCATACTTTACCAGTTAAACATCAGACCATGAACCATGCTTTACCAAACATCAGACCATGAACCATGCTTTTCCAGTTTAACATCAGACCATGAACCATGCTTTATATGTTTAACATCAGACCATGAACCATACTTTACATGTTTAACATCAGACCATGAACTATGCTTTACATGTTCAACATAAGACCATGAACCATGCTTTACCAGTTCAACATCAGACCATGAACCATGCTTTACCAGTTCAACATCAGACCATGAACCATACTTTACTAGTTAAACATGAGACAATAAACCATACTTTACCAGTTTAACATCAGACCATGAACCATACTTTACCAGTTTAACATCAGACCATGAACCATGCTTTACCAGTTAAACATGAGACAATAAACCATACTTTACCAGTTTAACATCAGACCATGAACCCATACTTTACATGTCCAACATCAGACCATGAACCATGCTTTACCAGTTCAACATCAGACCATGAACCATACTTTACATGTCCAACATCAGACGATGAACCATACTTTTCTAGATAAAGATAAAACCAGCCTCCATCCTTTGCCTAGTTCCAGACCAGAGCGGAAAGTATGCTTTACCAGTTTTAACGTCAGACCAGGAAACATGCTTTACCAGTTTAGGTTCTGACCAGGAACAGTGCTTTAACAGTTAAAGATCCCACTAAAATGCTTTCCCAGCTGAAGATCGTGCTCTGAAACATGTTTTCCCCGTTTAAGATCATGCTATGAAGCATGATATTTTTCAGTTTAAGATCATGCTATGAAACATGTTTTTCCAGTTTAAGATCATGCTATGAAACAGTTTTTCAGCTTAAGACCAAGCTATGAAACATGTTTTTCCGGTTTAAAATCAAGCTATGAAACATGTTTTCCTGGTTTAAAATCAAGCTATGAAACATGTTTTCTCAGTTTCAGATCACAGCATGAAACATGCTTTCCTAGTTTATAATCAGAGGATGAAGCATGTTTTCCCAGTTTAAGATCACATTAGAAAACATGCTTTCCAGTTTAGGATCGTGGTATGAAATATGTGTTCCCAGTTTCACGCTATGAAGCATGAAACATGTTTTCCCAGTTTATGATCACACGATGAAACATGCTTTCCCAGCTTATGATCACACGTTGAAACATGTTTTCCCAGTTTAAGACCATGCTATGAAACACGATCAGGCCGGGAGACGTCCTGGCCAGATTAGGTTCAGACTAGGACACATGATCTCAGAGTGTAAAATCAGAAACTTTCCCAGTTTAGGATAAACCACCCGTATAAGACAATGACTGACGCTCTCCTAGATTTAGGACAGGTTGCTCACATAAGACTATGACACATGGTCTACCAGTTTAGGCACATGATCTACCAGTTTAAGACAGAACACCCACATAAAAGAATGGGACACACAGTCTCACAGTTTAGGACAGGATACCAGGATAAACCTAGGATACATGGTTTCCCTGTTCAGGATAGAAAACCAACACAAGACTTAAGACGCCCTAAAGCAGAATGTAAAAAAAACTAGAACAGACGAACAAGTGAGATGTATCACTAAACACTTGATGCGCGCGGGGATATGCATTCAAATCGTCTTTGACACGATCTGACCCCCACCCCTTTCGCCCCCCCCCCCCAACCCCCTCGTTCACGGGATTGCGAGTCATGCACTAAGATTCTGTTTATTCTTTTTCTGTCCTTTTGTTTCTTCGCCTCTCTCTCTCTCTCTCTCTCTCTCTCTCTCTCTCTCTCTCTCTCTCTCTCTCTCTCTCTCTCTCTCTCTGTCGCGGTTTGCTTCGTCTGCCAAGGACGCTGTCATGTGATGTAGCCTGATATGGCGACATGTGACTTTCCGTCACGTACGCCCTTATTTGTTATAAAGCATTTCCCTAGGTAGGGAAGAGGAAAGGTAAAAGAAACAATAATTTGTATGGCCTGACCAGTGTGATCGGTGTCGCTGGTGGCTATAGACGTAGGGCGATTATTGGTTGAATGGACGGACGTTGTCCATTGGTCAGCAAACAAGGGCTGGTAATGCGTAGAGTTAGACGAGTACTCACTGAACGTGTACTCAAAAAGAGCGCGGGAGGGAAAAATAAGGAATAGGAAGGAGATGGTTTGGGGACACTGACCGGACAGGTTGTTTGAAGAACGAGTTCCACCTTCAATTCACCATTACCAGGTGAGGTATAGACAGATGGGGAGAGGAAAAAAGAGAGAGTTAAGAAAAGGGAAAAAGGGAAAAGAATTTATCATTATTCAGATTCTGAAATAGATTACTTACACGGACTTCATTCGTGTTTCAGCCCTTCCCGGTGCTGTGGCAGTACCGGTAGTGGTACAGACAACTGTGGCAGTTGTGTGACATCAGTGCTGTGGCAGCACCTAAGTACGAAGAGGTCGACGACAGCCGGAGTCGTGAGAGACTTTAAAGAATCTGTCATGTTGACCCACAAAGATTAATTGTTCCCCCTTGAATCAGGACTCGGATGAAATTCTTATATTTTAAGCCATCTTTTTGATTCTTCTTGGAAATGTACACATGGTTTCTCCAGTGAGGAGGAGAGACCGTTGAAAGAAGAATTTGTAAAATAGTATATAAAATGAGATGAAATTTGGTCCCAGCTAGTGGATCTGTGGAATGTTTGTACCTTCACTGGAATGGAGGAACATAAGATTGAAAAGTTTGAAGAGTTGATTATTGTTTAGTAAATTATTCTCCGAAGGAGGGGGGGGGGGGGGGGGGGGGGGGGAAGAAGAATTATTGTAGTGCGCCTTCTGGTTGTTTGGAGAGATTGCGTGTGCACAGAGTGAATGCTGGGCTGAGTGCAGGCATGCATTTATGCGCAGTGTGACAGACGCCATGTTGTCACCAGCGTCTGTCGGTTTGTCACTGGGTCTGTCAGCATGACGACACGCAAACTAGCGGACCGATCTTCACGAAACGTGGTGGGAAGGTGGAGTATGGCCCGACGACGAAGCCGGTAGATAGTGGTGCGGATCCATGACCCGGATTTGGATCAAAGGGCAGATCCGGGATTCCTTTGACGTTGACTGTGGTCTGCGTTCTTCCGGATGCCCTGTGTCTGTCTGTCTGTCTGTCTGTCTGTCTGTCTGTCGGTCTGTCTGTCGGTCGGTCTGTCGGTCTGTCTGTCGGTCTCTTTGTCTGCCTGCCTGCCTGCCTGTCTGCCTGTCTGCCTGCCTGTCTCTGTCTGCCTGTCTGTCTCTGCCTGTCTGTCTGTCTGTCTGTCTGTCTCTGTCTGTCTGTCTGTCTCTGTCTGCCTGTCTGTCCGTCCGTCTGTCTGTCTGTCTGTCTGTCTGTCTGTCTGTCTCTGTCTGCCTGCCTGCCTGTCTGTCTGCTGTCTGTCTGTCTCTGTCTGCCTGTCTGTCTGTCTCTGTCTCTGTCTGTCTGTCTGTCTGTTGTCTGTCTGGCTGTCTGTGTCTGTCTGCCTGTCTGTCTGTTTCTGTCTCTGTCTGTCTCTGTCTGTTTGCATCTCTCTCTCTCTTCCTCTCTCTCTCATTGTCTCTGTCTTTTCCTTTCTCCCTATCCTTCCCCGTCTTTGTAACTCCCCTCCCTCCCTCCCTCCCTCACTGCTCTCTCTCTCTCTCTCTCTCTCTCTCTCTCCCTCTCTCTCTCCCTTCCTCCCCCTCTCTCTGTCTCTCCCTCCCCCTCTCTCTCTTTCTCATTCTTTTCTCTCACACTCCCTCTCTCCCTCTGTGTCTCCGTCTTTCCCTGTTTTCCTCCATTCTTGTCCTCACTCTCTCTGTCTTTTTATTTGTCTTCGTTTTTGACTCTTCCTCACGTTATTTTTGCACTCTGTTCATAGTTAGCTCCAAAACTTGCTTTTCGTAGAACACACACACACACACACACACACACACACACACACACACACACACACACACACACACACGTTCAATATACACCTCAATTTATTTCAAAGAGGCGGAGAAAAAGATGATAACAATAAAGCTGAATTCGGTATGGCGACAGATGAATGCCGACTAGTCTTTCTACCAGTCACAAAGAACTTCACAAGAGTTCAGCCAATCACTGAGCACGACATAGAATAGAATAGAATAAATTTTATTGTCATGAAACCTCGGGGTTTATGAGACACAATATGGTTATCATAGAAGAACGAAACAATCATACACAAATTTCCCTAATAATGACTGAGCATTCTCTATAGTCATTAACTGGCTTGGAACAATATTTGAAGCATTAATATTAAGACATTGTTTGCCCTTCATTAAAATATTTCTGTTGGCATCAAACTTTTCACAGTCATCAGGAAAATGAACTTCGTCTTCCAGTACATTACAATGATTGCAAAGTCTTTGATCTCTAGACATATGTAGATATCGTCCTTTTTCTATTCTTAAGTCATGGGCGCTGATCCGAAGTCTTGTTAACGCTTGTCTGTGCCTCGGATCTGTAACAGTGATTGAATAATTTTCTGTTTCATATTCTATTGCAATGGTGTTGTAAAAATTAAGTTTTGATGAGTTGTTTTTCTTGTCTTTCCAATATTGAATATATTCATGTTCTAACTTTTCATATATTACAACTTTTAGTCTCCGTATATTGAACGTAAATTGATTTGTCCAAACATGGCCCGTATTTATATTTATCAATATATCTTTAACAAATGTCAACCAAGGATCATTTTTGTCCACTTGATAATGCATGCACTTATACATTTTATGGGCAAGGGAATTTTCTGACAAATCGAGAATGTGTAGCCAATATGATATTGTTTGACATATTATTTTTTAAACTCACTGGAAATCTTGCCTAATTCTCCTAATATAGGAAGTACCATTGACTTT
>CM065740.1:52245050-52267550 GCA_033310375.1 Conus canariensis
ATCATGGTTTAGGCACCCTTTATTTTTGGGGCGTGCACAGAAAGTATAACTATGATTGGAATCCTCCTTACACATCTTTCTCTTCAGGCACAACTGTTCACCTCGGGTCCATAGAGCAAGAGCATAAAACAGCATGGACAACATTTATTTTGGATACTTCTAAGGGTCTAACAAAAGCGGGAATAGAACGAATAAACGACTCTATTCGTACTTATGTTTGGTGTTTGCTAGGTTCGCAAGCACAAACGAGATCAAACATAATTGATCCTTCTACTGGCTTTGACGCCCAAAACAGTATTTAGCAAATTTAGAGGACTCCATTAATTCTGCAGTTGATTTACCTTCAAGTATTAAAAGGTACCAAAATGTTTTGCAATACGCAAGATCGAAAGTAGACTTTGCTGTTGGCACTGGTTTATACATGCTGCCTTCTGACCTCAGACTTCAGATAGGAACAATAATAAACTATAATAATGAAATCCTTGTGGCTGGCAATGAAGAGAAGGTCGGAAAAAACGACATAAATTCTAAGCCAGCAATAGCAATAAAAAAAGAAGTCCCAATCCCCGTGGCCCCCTCAAAACCCCATCTAATCCCCAAGGCCCAAAGCCCAAAGGCCATTGAAGACGCGCGTGATGACCATGAATATGAAAAGACGGCACTTGTTATTGGATTAACTGCCCTAGGATTACTTGGTCTTTATCTTACTAAAGAGTAACCCAACTATTAAGGCAACTAATGCCCATAAGTGCTCAGCCATAAAGCCAACTACTTTACTTGCGGCAGACAAAAGCCAGCTAACGATCCCTCCTATTATACCAGGCAAAGAGTCTATTGCCTTACTGGCTAATTTTTTTAGTAAGTTTGCAAGATGATCGAGTTGTTTTTTTACCCATGATTTATCTGACGACGGAGTTGGCGGCACTGCTCCCCCACCACCACCACCGCCTGTAATAGCCAACACCAGGTACTTATTGCAAATCCTAAGGCTGTTATAACACTTGCTAATGTGACGCCTTGCTCTCTAAACAGTGTTCTTATTCGTTCTGCTAGTGTTGTGTCTTCATATAAAATTCTTTGGATAGTTTCTCTTATTCTGCTCACTTGGGTTCGTAATTGTTCTCGGTTAGTAGACAGCACTTCTAGTCTTGCTGATCTCTCTTGTTCAAGATCTTTTAGTCTTTGTGTTATTCTTTCTTTAACACCAGGTCCTAAGTTGTGGTCATCAGCCTCAACTAGTTTTTCTTTTTCTCTTTTTATATGCTCATCTAGTTCACCCAGTTTTGCTAAATTGTTTGTTAATTCGCCTCTGATGCTTTTCAAAGCATGATCAAGGGCCGTTATTTCTCTCATAGGTAGCGGCGGATCGTGCATAGTTTTTAATACTGTTTCTTCTGAAAAACTGGTTTCTATTATTTCGTCTGCTGTTGGGCTTAAATCTTTAAGGGGTATGTTTTGTATTTGGTTATCTGTTGGGAGTTCTTGTAGTGTGTTTTGAAGTTTAGCAACTGCCTCACTGTCTAATCTTCGCGGTTTAGCAATGCCAAGGCGATTTTGATCGCTCACACTGAGCCTTTGTCTAATTGTAGTCTTTGCTAAAAACTTTGATGGGTCTGGTTTAGTTGTAAGCTGAACAAGTTGTCCTTGCTCGTTTTTCACAAACAAATGGTCATCTTTTGTTTCAAAATCATTAGGGTCTATAAATTCGGGAGGTTCTTGGCCTAAACTTTGATAAAATGATTTGACCTTACTTTCTGTTAATTCACGCCGCAATGATTGTAATGGATGTGTCAAAGGCGTCATTTCACTCATGTCGTCTCCAGGATCAAAAACATCATAATCTTCTTCTGCCATGTTTTTAAATAATTAACTTTTTATTTTGTTTTATAAAAAAAATGTCACAAGCATATGGTTCGATTCTTGACCCGCATAGAAGACTGAAAGAGCCCTTTGGCGTGAAGGGAAATAAACAGAATATTATTGTTCCAAATAATCCATCTACTATTGATTCAGATCAGATTCTTACTGTCAAATTTCCAGACCTAGGAGCAGATGAAGTGATTGTGCCGGGATCTGCACGGCTTACTTTTAAAATAGAACTTGATTCAGCAACAGACGTAAACAGGACAGTTGTACAGAATCTGGGACGGGCAATCGTTAAGAAAATTTCTATAAAACTTGAGGGGCAAGAAATATTTTCTTTACACAATGCAGACATATTTCTAATCTATTCTGATCTATGGCTAACCGATAATGAAAGGGCCGATCTTGCGTTTCAAGGAATCGAAAATAACGAAGCACTAAAACACAGAATAGACGCCGAAGATGCTAAAGACGGTAACAAGTATGAAGCTGTAAGTTATGCGTTTGGAAATCGCTTTTCTATACCCTTAGATTTTGAGTTGTTAAAAGCGCATGCGCCATACTTTCAAGGAGCATTAAAAGACAGATTGTCATATGAACTAACTTTTAATGAATACAAACGTGTCATTAGATCGACAGACACTGATTCCAAGTACAGCATTTTCGACATCTCATTAGAGTTTGACATTGTTAGCAACCCTAACTTAGCAAGGCTGATTGAGCAACAATATCAGTCAAAATTAGCAATATATTACGAAAGAGTGATTCATCATTCAAAATATCCTAAAAGCAGGGCAGACACAATATGGAACTTTAGTTTTAGCGCCGCAGCAAGATCCCTTAAAGGTATTTTATTGCTGTGTGAAGATGAAGAACCATTCAAAAGACAAAGTGAAAAATTTATTAATCCTAAAATAACGAAAGTACAATGTTCAATTGAGGGTAGTCCTAACCAAGTCTACGGTAGCGGGCTTAAACCTTATCATCATTTTGATGAAATAAGAAAATTGTTTGGAGGCGGGAGGTGTAGAAATCCAACAGTAGACCTTGTGTCTAAAGATCTACACCTTCACAGTGTTAGACTTGATGAATATTTAACAACGAAATACGGTTTATGGATTGACCTAAGGTCAACAGAAGATAATCAGTTGCATGGGAGTGGGAGAACAGTTAAAGACGTAATAAACATTCAAATTGATAAAGAAAAAGAGAGTGATAAACCACTTAATGTACATTTGTTTTTAATATATGATGCGCAGCTGAATATTCAAGATAACAGATTGAAAGATATCCAATACTAAATTATTTTTATTTTAAAAAAGCATGTCTGTTACGACTTATCCAAAAGTGCCCAAAGAAGAGATAGCTGCTGCTGTAGACATAAAAACTTTCAGATTAACAAACATAACACAAATGCAAACCCAACTAGAGCAGGACCTTTCAAAATACAGTAAAACCAAACGAAGGTATTCTGCTGTCTTTTATGCTGTTACATATGTTAATACTGGAGCATCGATCACTAGTGCTCTATCAGCAGGAACAAGTGTAGGTCTCTTAGCAACAGGCGTAGGTGCACCGGCAGCTTTACCTCTAGGTGGTTTGTCTTTAACTCTTGGCCTGTGTTCATTGGCTGTAAGTGCTGTCAGCAAAAAAATAAAAGCTAAACTCCAAAAGCACACAGCTATGGTTCAACTAATAACAGCTAAACTTAGTTCCTTCAAACTGACAATAAATAAAGCACTTGCTGACTCAAACATCACGGATGAAGAATTTAGTCGCCTACAGGCTGATTTTGAGGACTACAAAAGACAAAAGTTTGATCTTCAAAGAAAGGCAAGGGCAACTTTTTCTCAACAACCAGACACCGACCAGATAAAAAAGGAATGTTTAAAAAAAGTAAACGAGACATTAAACTCTGTTCTAAACAGCTCACATTAACAACCCCAAAGGGCGTTTATACTTTAGTTTATGAGTCCAAGCACAAAAAGACCGTTGATATTGATTCTGATTAACTTTTATTTTTTTGATTTAAATAAATATTTTGAGTTAGAAAAGAAGCTCAACATGGATAAGATATATGAAGGTTCAGATGAATTGTTTGAAGCAATGCTCGAGGAAGAGCGTTTGTCAAAAGCTTTAAATGAGGTCGTTTTAGAAGTTATTGATCCAAAAAACGTGCGGGAAAGCGTTGTACACGCTATTTCTCAAGTTCCAAGTAAACTAACAATAAACCCTCCAGTTAAAGTAAGGTTAGTTGTTTTAATCGATTATATAACAATAAATGAAGAAAATCTAGAAGTCTGGGTCTCAACTAAACAGCAGACTATTCTTTCTCATAATGACTTAACACCCAGTTGGGCAGATCAACTTCTTACACAGTTTAATGAAGCCTCTGAAGCAGCTAAAATGAGAGGCTCTGGTTGGTCAGAGGGCGAAGTCCTAGACATCAGATTAAGACAAGCTAAGTATGAGCCAATTGTAGGCAAGGCTTACATTCCACTGCCTCCAACATTAGTTGCAAAGAAAGCAGTTTTGAACATAAAAAATTCAGACGACAAATGTTTTATGTGGTGCGTTCTTGCTAGGCTGCATCACGTTGCCAAAAATGCAGAGAGAGTATCTAACTATTTACAGTGGGCCAATAATCTTAACTTTAACGGCCTTGAATTTCCTATGGCTGTAGACAAAATTGATCAGTTTGAAAAACAAAATCCGCCAATAACTGTTAATGTCTACACATGGTCTGAAGAAACCAACCTTCTGCCAATTAGAGTGTCAAAGAACAGTCCAACAATAGGCGAACCAACCAGGAGTCATGTAGACTTACTCCTGATGCAAAGCCTTAATGGGTTGCACTACACTCTAATACGCACAATGAGTAGATTACTAGTGCATACTACAAAACAACATAGCAAACAAGAATTCTGTAGAAAATGTTTAACAAGAATTCCGTCCGTTCAAGCTGCGAGCGAACATATAAAACATTGTATTAGCCCAGTTGACTGTGATACAGAACTAATTACGCCCAGAGAAGGCAGTAAAGTTAGTTTTAAGAACTGGAAACGGTTGCAAACTAGTCCATATGTTGTTTACGCAGACTTCGAATCACTCATTGTTCCTTATGAAGGACCAACCCCACAGAAACTTCCTAAAACAGTCTTAATGAGTAATCATCAGATTTGCTCATTTGCCTTCATCATTGTTAGGTCGGATGGCGCCCATTCAAAGCCAGAATTATACAGAGGACCAAATGCTGCAAAATACTTCTTAAAACGCATGCAGCAAGTGCGTAATGCCTGTTCTAATAATCTAAACTTATCTGAAATCATAATGACGCCTGAAGACCAACAACAGTATGACTCAGCCACTCACTGTTGGATTTGTGGGGCGGCCTTGGTTGCCACCGCAGAGAATCCAACAGTAAGAGACCATGATCACATTAGTGGAAAGTTTAGAGGAGCAGCACATAACAAATGCAATCTTCAACTAAAGTTTGAACCAAAGACATGGAAGCTGCCTATATTCTTTCACAACTTGCGAGGTTACGACTCTCACCTTATAATGCAAGCAGTAACCAGCGACTTCAGGGTGTCATGCATTGCACAGTCATCAGAAAAGTACATGTGTTTCACTTTAAATAACATGTCTTTCTACGACTCTATGCAACACATGATGGGTTCATTAGAGTCACTGGCTATGTCCTTAAAGTCCTGCCCAATAACAGAAGAATATTTTGACCCAACTCTTGTTAGAAAGGGCGTTTATCCTTATGAGTACATGAACAGTTGGCAAAGGTTTGACGAAGATACACTTCCGCCTAAAGGCGCGTTCTTTTCTAGTCTCAGAGGAAAGGACATCAGTGATTCTGATTACCAGCATGCTCAAGATGCGTGGCAGAAGTTAGAGTGTAAAACGATGGGAGACTATCATGATTCCTATTTAATGGCGGATACCTGTTTGTTGGCGGACGTCTTTGAAAATTATAGGAAGACCTGCATGAAACATTACAGCCTGGATCCCGCGCATTACATTTCTGCGCCCGGGATGAGCTGGGACGCTTTCTTAAAATTTACTGGAGTACAAATTGATTTATTGTCTGACCTGCCAATGCTTCAGATGATTGAAAACGGATTGCGTGGGGGAATCAGTATGGCGTCGCACCATTACTGTAAAGCAAACAACAAATACTTGGACAACTATGATCCAAGTAAAAGGTCTAACTATCTCATGTATTTAGATGCAAACAATCTGTATGGATGGGCAATGGCGCAATCACTTCCATTACGCAACTTTAAAATGTACACAGGACTCAAAGACATTCAAAAGTTTTTAAAATGGCTTCAGAGTCTAGAAGCTGATCGTAAAAGAGGTCTCATTCTAGAAGTTGATTTAGAATATCCTCATGAACTTCATGATTACCATAATGACTATCCATTAGCGGCAGAAAGTCTAAAAGTGTCAATGACAGAACCACCTAAACTTGTGCCTAATCTTCGTGACAAAAAAAATTATGTCTGTCATTACAGACTTCTTCAATTTTATTTAAGACATGGTTTGAAGTTGACAGCTGTTCATCGTATAATTGCTTTTGATCAAGAACAGTTCATGAAACCATACATAATGAAGAACACTGATCTCAGAACTAAATCCACAGATGCTTCAGAAAAAGACTTTTTCAAGTTGATGAACAACAGCTGTTTTGGAAAGACTATGGAAAATCCGCACAAGCGTAAAGATGTTAGATTGGTCACCAGAGAAAACGTTGCAATTAAGTTGACTTCAAAACCTAATTATCAGGACTTCAGAAGATTTCATGATCAGCTTTTTGGCATAATGATGAAAAAAAAGAAAGTCAAATTGGATAAGCCCGTTTTTATTGGGTTTACTGTTTTAGAGCTGTCGAAGCTTTTGATGTTAGAATTTCTTTACGACTACTTTAAACCCTTGTATCCAGAGTCCAGAGTTCTGTACACAGATACAGATTCCTTTGTAATCGACATCCCTACTGAAGATTTTTACAAAGACATGGAATTAGAAGTAGCTAAAGGGCATGCGGGATGGTACGACACATCTGATTACCCTAAAGATTCGCCTTTGCATTCAGATATTAACAAGAAGGTTTTAGGTAAGATGAAGGATGAATTATCTGGTGGTGTGATCAAGGAGTTTGTTGGTTTGAGGTCGAAAATGTACAGTCTTTCAAGCCAAAAAAAAGTTGTTAAAAAAGCAAAGGGAATATCTCGCAGTGTTGTGCAGTCAAGCATATCCCATGACAACTATAAAAAAGCATTGTTTGACAATAAGACTTTTCATCATGACAACGTAACACTACGATCTAATCTACATGAGATCAACACAACTGTTGTAACAAAGAAGTCATTAGATAGAACAAACACAAAACGTGTGTTTGTTAATCCAGGTTTTCATATGCAATCGGGCACTGGAGGACATTTGGTCAAGCGCAATTAGATACTCAGTAATTTCTTTATCCAGTATAGCTGGATTATTTGTGGTTGTTGTTTCAAGATTTTTGATTTTTTCAAGATTTTTGATTTTTTCATATAAATTAGGATCAATGGGTAGTTTATTCTTTATCATTGTTTTAATAATAAATCTATACGCAAATAATTTTTTTTGAGCTTCCATTTTAACTCAAATATATTTACGTAAATCAGTTAAAGCGGAACTGTGTCTGGTGGGATTATCTGCAGTTCTTCCTTCACAAAAGATCTTTGAGGGGCTGGTCGTTTTGTTGTGTCAGTTTCTCGTAAATAATACACGGGTGGATTCATTTTCACAATTTTTTTTATCTCATATGGATCAACACTCCAAACTGGATCTGTTGCCCTGATGCGAGTGTCCCCTTCCGCTTCTCCCGGTGAATAAAGGTACCTTACTTTCAAACCAAATGGTAATAGTTTGCTTGATGAAGACTCTCCTTCAACAACATTTATTGTTTGTTTTCTGATTGCTTGTACTGGTTTTAGACCTTTAAATTCTTCATTATTCATTGCGCGCAAAACTGAGGGCAGTCTTTTTACCCATTCTGTGTTGCGAGAATTGTCAACCAGCTCTCTGTGATACTGGTAGGAAAAAAGCCTTTCAGATAACTGTTTGTTAAAGTTTTCAACCAAACCCTGTGATCTGTGAACACCCGGAATGCCTCTTTTAATGGTAACTCTATGTTTTAACAATAATTGATTTACTTGACCTTTAAATTCTTTTCCATCATCGACTTGAATCATGCGAGGATAAGTTAACGGGCCTCGTTGATATATCAGTTGTATAGCGACAGCAACAGCAGAAGCACTCTTTTGTGTTAATGGTTCCGCATCTTTGTATCTTGAAGCTATGTCAATGACTGTAAGTGCATACTTAAATCTTTTTCGTCTAATCGTATCATGGGGTAAATATAGAAGATCCATTTGATGGGTGTCGTTCGGTATTGTGTTGACAAAGTGTGGTCTTTGTATTCGTTTAGGCGCTGGTAAATAAATTTGCCAAATCGCTTGTTTAGATAACCATTCCTTTGCTGTTTGTTCACTGACTCCAGCTGCTTGGCTTAGCTTTTTAATTGCTGTTATTCCCTTCCAATATCCTTTTGGCGAATAATAGATCTTGTTCATTTTTTATTCAGCCAATATTATGTGCAACAAAATACACAACGGTCATGCCAAAGGCAATAAACAATATTTCTTGCATCTTTTGTTTTTCTGATGGTTGATAAAAATCGCTGAATTTTGGTGGAGGCAATGTCTCGATTGGCTTGCCTGTTACAAGATAATATTCTTTTATTGCTTGATCAACATCTTTAAATGTGTAAGCTGCATGCCCCTGTTGTTTAAGTCTGTCGTTAATAAAATCTAACTGCTCCATTCTTTGCTTTTCATAGGTGTCTTGTGCAGCAGCTAGTTGCTCCATAGCTCTGTTATGTCTTTTTCTCTCATTGTTATTTTGTAGTTTACTAAATGCGTAATTACTTCCGCTAAAAGCAAGCGCATTAACCACAGCGCCACCAATCATCATTACGAGTGAAGCCATTTTTATAAATGTATTTTTTTAATTTTACATATTGATACTGTCTGGAATTATTCCTTGCTTAACTAGAAAATCTTTCGTAGCAAATGAAGCTGTAATAACAGCAATCAGCTTTGCTGAGTCTTCAAAGTCTAGTTTGCCAAGATCTGCTGGTTTTATTTTTAACAGGCTTTTACCAAGCATTGTGTATCCTACACTTAGGCCTCCAATAACAGCAGAATGGTATACAAGGTTAGTAATAGTTTTTTCGGTGCTCATTTTTAAAAAATAAAATAATATTTATTCATTAATAAAACATGAACTGCGATGATTTACTTCCTGAACTTACAAATGATCAAGTTGATGACCAAGCTATTATGCGTCAAAAGGAAAGGCTGTATTCTTTGGCGGCGTGTGGAAAAACAAAACAGTACCTCGGAAATGAATTCAGCATAGAACAGATTCAACAGATGTCAACGCAAGACATTGTAAAGTATCACAACAGGTATGAAGCGCAACTGGGTCAAGAATGGTAAAAAGTGTTGGGCAAACGGTTCTTAGTTTGTACACTAAACTAGTTAGTAGATTTGCTCCCATTGATTCTGAACAAGATTTTATGTATGATTTAACGCAGGATCCAGTTTTAACAAAGTCATTAGAGTCTCTAGGATGTGTCTATATTACAGATTTGGAACATTATTGTCGCCATTAATCATGGGATTAATTACTTTTAATCATATAGATTTTGTTTCCCTTCAAAATGACCGAGCCAGAAAATCAGCAGAAAACATTGATGGAGAAAGTGACCAGTAAAAAGCCTCCTCATCCTGGGCGTGTTGCAGCAGGAAAAAAATTAGCAGAGTGGAACAAACAAAAAAAATTAATGTTGCAATCACAGAATATAACTCATAATGAAAACATAACACCGCCAACAGTTGTTTCAATGCCAGCTGTAAATACACAAGTTGATTCAAGACCTACAACACCAAAGTCGACATGGATTATTTGGATTAAAAGAGTTAGCATTTTTGGCGTCATTGCTGTTGGTGGGGGTGGTTATTACGTTTATAAAACATATAAACAACGCCAGCAAAAACCAAAGCAGTCAAAAAAATCTCAACCACTAAATACAGAAGCCAAACAAAAAAGCATGCCAGAACCGCCAACAACAAAAGATCATTTTGATCCATTTCAGATGGAATAATATTTCAAGAACTTAATAAATAATTATAAGTGACTTGAATAAGAACTTAATAACGACTTGATGACGACTTGATGAAAACTTAAATAAGAACTTAATGACGACTTGATAAGAACTTAATGACGACTTGATGACGACTTGTTAAGAACTTGAATAAGTACTTGAATAAGAACTTGTTAAGAACTTGATGTTGACTTGTTAAGAACTTGAATAAAAACTTGTTAAGAACTTAAATAAGAACGTGATGCCGACTTGAATAAGAACCTAGAACGACTTAATGACGATTTTTTTTCACAATTAATTGTTACATTCTTTTCCGGGGAGACAACTCCCTTCTGCCTTTATGTAGTATCTAGGTCAGACATGTCTAGCCACGGCTTACTCAACTGCACAATAGCCGAGTCGATAACACACTCTCATTTCTACATGCCATAAGTAGATTAAACCTGAACTGGCATGGGTCATTATAATACTTGGGCTGAATATATCTTATCCTCAAATCATGGAGAACAGGGCAACAAAGAATAATATGAATGGCATCGTCCTTAGAAACATGACACAAGCGACACAACTTCATCTGCTTTTCCACTGTATCTAAATCGGTGGCTGGCTATATCTGACACACCAAATCTAAGTTTTGTAAGAGCACTTTTAACATATCTATTCATAACAATTTCAACATATGTTTCCACAAGATTTGTTGTCTTAAATGCCCTATATTCAGCAAATCGGTCACTGGTGTGCATGTGACTATGCCAGTCTTGCTACCTGCAGTCAATGATTCTTTGTTTAAAGCATTTGATAAAGGCTGCAATATTTTCGACACCTTGGTTGTCCCATACAAAAGCAAAACCATAAGAATATAGGCACTTACGAACATTTGTGGCCCAAGTCTTCTTTCCATTAATATCAAGATCATATAACACTTTATACGCTTTAAATGGTAACTTGTAATTTTCCATCCTTGTCAATTTTATCCAATAACTGATGCATTTAACGTACGAGTTTAAAAAGATAGGATACCTCCCCATTTCTCCATATACCAAATCATTAGGAGTACGACTGTTGACGTTCAAAAAGCGTTTCATGGCAAACAAAGGCAGCTTTTCAATAACATTGCTGCTTTCGAACGCCCATATTTCAGCCCCATATTGTAAAACTGATTGAACTTGTGAATCAAATAACTTTTTAATATATTAAACGAACTACAGTCAAGCTTATACATTACCTTAAGTATAATTAGAACAGCTCTTTTTGCTCTGTTAACTATATCTCTACATGCATAGGCAAAACTCAGCCTGGTTGAAAAGAATATACCCAGATACTTATACACGTTTACTACTTTTACTGGCTCATTTCCATAATCCATTGTTCATGTCTAGCCAGATACCCACCCTTGCGAAAAACAATGATATTTGTTTTCTCCATATTCACTTTTAGCTCCAGTCTCATTGCAGCTGCATACAAACTACTCAATTGTCTTTGTAGACCAACAACTGATATTGATAACAAGATATCATCCGCAAAGAGTAATATGAACAATTCTATCAAATCAAAGGACACACCATGTTTGCCATTTTCTATAATTTCTAGTGCAAGTTCGTTGACGAACAACGAAAAAAGAATGGGGCTGCAAACATCACCTTGCTTTACTCCCCTTGTGCAATCACAACTTCTGATAATTTACCCCCACTTCTTATCCTAGCCTTTACATATCTATACATACTCTTAATACATCTGTATAATTTACCACTGACTCTATTTTTTTAGCAACACAGGCCATAGCAAGTTTCTAGAAATGGAATCGAAAGCTTTCTCGAAATCTACAAATCCAACGTACAACTTTTGATTCTTTGCAAACTGTTTCTGAATGGCAGCTAGCAATGTAAATACATGATCTACCGTACAGTAGTCCTTCTTAAAGCCTGCTTGATGTTCCCCAGTTATGTTATTTAAATTTACCCACTCTTGTAATCTGCTGTTGATTATTGAGCTATATAATTTACTACTTATATTACACAATGATATACCTCTGTAGTTGTTCATGTTATTGACCTCGCCTTTCTTAAAAAGTGGTATAATAGTTGACTCAGTCCAGTCATCTGGATAGATGCCATTATTGAATAAATGGTTAAATAATTTTACTAAAACCATTAACACTGGCTCTCCTGCGTTTTTAAAGAACTCTCCAATTAAATCATCAGGTCCAGCCGATTTACCATTCTTCAGCTTTCTAACTGCTATCATTACCTCGTCCCTTGATACTGGTCTGTCATAAAACTCATCACCATCCTTTACTGTATCATCATCTGGAAAATCATGTGTTTCTCTATCTAATAATATCTTAAAATGACCAAACCACTGATCAATGGATATGTTATTTTGTAGTTGTGTTTTTTTATGAGAGAATTTCTTAACCGTTTCCCAAAATGTCTTCTGGCATGTAACAGAATCAAGCAGTTCCTTTAACATTGATTCATTTCGTTCCTCCTTCTTCCTCATAATCATGTTTTTGTATTCTCTTCTAGCTTTTCAAAATCTATTTCGGTCATTTTTATCCAGTGAACGCTTAAACGATCTATGGAGTCTTTTCACTTTTCGTTTGTTTGATTTGCATTCGTGGTCAAACCATCCTTTGCTTGACTGCTTATGTATCGGTATTCGTTTCCTCATATGTCCTGCCTGATCTTTAACAATCTGATTAAACCAATCTATTGCTAAGTTAATAAGTTAACATTAACATTGATTAATTCTGTGGCAACTTCTAACTTTTTTTTTAAATTTTTTTTTTTACTTTGTTCGAGTTCATTGAGTCAAACAATGTCTGCGCATATGATGAAATCCATTTATATTTGTCAATGAACATGTCTTCACTCTCATTCACAGAATTCCTAATGGAAGCAATACGTGTTTGATTATTAAAGTACAACAAAAGAGGCAGGTGATCTGATTCTAATCTGTCAAGGACACTTAGAGTCATAAACTCACACGCACTATCAAAGAAAGATGTGGAAGTTAAGAAATAATCATTCACACTGCACCCTTGATCGGCTATATATGTATACTGACCATTTTCATCACCATGACACAAACCATTTAAAATACATAGTTCCAAAGCCGTACTGAGGTCCAGCAATTTCTTACCATAAGAATTCATTACTGTATCATGAGACATTCTTTCTTCTGGTCTATAGAATGTTTTGTATAATTGTCATGCAATCTGCTTTCATCAAGGTAATCAGGGGAACAATCGGAAGTCCTTGCACTCAAATCACCACACAGTATTATATGAGCATCATCAAACAAAAACATTTTGTCAACAAGACTTTCTTCAAGTATACGAATCCCATTATCACAATCGTATGCAGAATAATATGGTGAATTGTCAGGAGGTATACACGTGCAAACAAACAGAATGTTTTTTATGAAAATGAAAGGATTGTTTATCTAATACAAAATACATACAAAATCACTATCATCATCAATATATCGTATGTAAGGAACTAGAGCTTTACGTACAAGACAGACAATTCCTCCAGAACACCTCCCATGTCGTGCCAGCTTAACAACTGGTTTTACAAATAACGCATGCTCTTTAAACAAACTAGATCAAACTTTTCAAGAAAAGTTTCTACAAGACACACGAAGTCGAATGAAGAAATGAACTCAACAAAATCTGCATCCTCAAGTTTTGAAAGCAATCCACACACATTCCAATGAAGAAAAGACATTTTATCCAAACATGTACTCATATTTACAGAACTCGTTGAACTAAACGTATCATCCATATCAGCTCCATTCCCATCCAGTTGATTATTGTTATCCTCTTCTTCAATGTCACCAGCCAAATAGTCATTACACCCTCTCCCTTCCCTTGTCATGTCACTCCTACTCCCACTCTCTCCCCCTGTCTTATCCTCTCTGTTCCCATTCCCTTCCCTTGTCATGTCACTCCTACTCCCACTCTCTCCCCCTGTCTTATCCTCTCTATTCCCATTCCCTTCCCTTGTCATGTCACTCCTACTCCCACTCTCTCCCCCTGTCTTATCCTCTCTATTCCCATTCCCTTCCCTTGTCATGTCACTCCTACTCCCACTCTCTCCCCCTGTCTTATCCTCTCTATTCCCATTCCCTTTCCTCATCATGTTATCGCTGCACCCTAGCCTTTCCATTATCCTATCTTCAGCACACTCTCCCCCTCTGCCTACAATATCTCATGCTCTCAGAACATCTTTCTCATATGCAGTATTGGACATATTATCTACAGGCATATACATGACATCGCCATCAACTGAGTATTTCCCATAATCTTCCTTTGTCATCAAATAGTCATCCTTCATCAAATCACTTTACATGCATTAGAAGCAATGGCTGAACAAAAAAGAGAATCTGTGCTTTCTTCTGACAACATTACATCATTTTCAAAACCTTCATCTCTACAATCAATCACACTCGCTTTCTCATTCATGCAAATCGTGTCATGAGCGTCACACGCTTGTGTCATAAACACGGAGAATAAAGTGGCATGCTGGACACGAGATGAAATGGTTTTACTCTCTGCTGCGTGTCTCACGTGCTCATTTGACAACACACATGTTGGACTGTCACCGGCAAGATCAGCACACACCCCACCCTTCCCCTCCGCACGAACCACTTCACTGTCACACAAAACAGGTTGGCTGGTTGGCCGATTTCCAGTCCCTGAACAAGTTGCAGCCGGTGTCACCTTAAACTGCTTCTCTGTTGTAAAATGCCCTGCTAGGTTAGATATTGCGCTAGTTACACAGGGCCGGCCAGAATCCTAGGTGAATAATTTCAGTCTCTCATCAGTGTGCAGTACATATTTTTTTCCTTCAATCACTAAGTGATCGAAAACCATGGTGGCTCTCTTACCTTGCTCTCTGGCTGACTTAAGAAAAGGCGTTAGTTTCCTGCTTGTTTCCCTGACTCTCCAGGAGAAATCTTCGCCGATGAAAATATCAGATCCTTTTCATTTTTGCTTTTCTTTGAGAATTTTCTCTTTATCCTTGTAGAATGTACATCTTGCAACAATGGGCGATTTATCACTTGCGTTTAATCTATGTATCCTATCAAAATGGATTGTATCTGATAATTCTAATTTGTCCGTTATCATGTCGGTGATCAGATCCTCACAGTTTTGCCAGGTTTCTTTTTCTCTCCTAGGAATACCATAGATAATCAAGTTATTCCTTTTTGAACGACCTTCTAAATCGTCTGTCTTTTTCTCCAGATTGTCTATCTTCTGCTTTAAGGTATCGTTTTCTTCTTTCAAAAGTTCATTTTCTGTTCTTAGATTGTCAGTAGCATTCTTTATGTCGCGATGTTCTTTCTTTAAATCGGAACATGACGCTTTCCGTTCTGCCAAATCCGTTTTCATGTCATCAAATTTGTCGTCAAATTTTGTGTTCAAGTCTGATAACATGGAAACAATATCATTCAGTGAAGAATCTCCGACTGTCATTTTCTCACCTGTTGTTTTTTCTGTACTTTGTCTTCGTTGACCACTACTCGTCATCCTTGTTTGTCTCAGATTATCTAGTTTAGGAGGTCCGGCATTCAACTCGACGTCACCACACTGATGGATCAAATTGCCCATGTACAAAAGAAAGAGGGGCACACCTGTCACAACACCGTCACTCCTGTTTCGTAGGGTCAACATTTTCACAAACATGGCGGCCCTGAATCTTGCCCGTTTGAACATAAAATTCATATATACTGGAAGGAATCCTCCATACACCGCTCTAAACAATAAAGGAGAGAGAGGCATGATGCACGACCTGTCAGCATACAAAATATCTAACTTGAAGAAACACTACAAAATACTGAATTTGGCAAAAGAACACAGAGCTCACCAGCACACAACCGTCAGTCTAAAGATCACCTTTGGCCCCCCCCCCCCCCACACACACACACACACACACGCAGAGAGAGAGAGGGAGAGAGAAATAGAGAGAGAGAGAAAGAGGGAGACAGAGAGAGAGAGAGAGAGAGAGAGAGAGAGAGAGAGGGTGGGGGGGGGGGGGGGAGGGACGGAGAAAGATTAGGCACATGCACGAACGGACGCTGACTCATACACCCGTGCGCGCGCGCGCGCGCACACACACACACACACACACACACACACACACACGCACAGAGAGAGAGAGAGAGAGAGAGAGAGAGAGAGAGAGAGAGAGAGAGAGAGAGAGAGAGGGGGAGTTCCTTTTGAGAAAACCGGAGGTAAGGTAATCCATGACCTGGAAAATACGTGGCATTCGATCAGAATTTCAATCGCATTAAGACTCTCCGTGTGAGATTGACATTTTCCCCCATAGAACACGACACTCGACCTCCGCTCTGCAATACTGGCTGTACAGCAGATATATAGACACCACAGACTGTCATCATGTCTGTCTATTTCTGTTCAGATAGACGCACCACACGCCGTCATCATGTCTATTTCTGTTTAGATAGACACTACACGCTGTCATCACGTCTGTCTATTTCTGTTCAGATAGACACACCACACGCTGTCAACATGTCTGCCTGTTTCTGTTCAGATAGAGACACACCACACGCTGTCATCTGTCTGTCTATTTCTGTTCAGATAGACACACCACACGCTGTCATGATGACTCTATTTCTGTTCTGTTCGGTCTCATCTCTGATACTGGATGGTTACTGGATCCACAGACTGATGCCAGACGTTCCCAGACTGATGCTACAGCTGGTGCTTCCATTTAGTACTGGGCATCTCACTGAACGACTGTTATGCTGTCCTGTCAAATGCAAAACGAACTCTAACGAACGCGGGTATGTGTATAAGCCCAAGACGAGACAAGACAGAAAATTGGACATAAAACGACCCATAGCGGGTGAATGAAAAATGGTACATCCGCTGTTATGTCTTAAAAACATAAATAAAATAAATGTATTATGAATTTATCGACATAACTTCATCCAGTACAATCTGGGGACGGGCGGAGGGGGGGGGGGGGGGGGGGGGGGCATGAGTGGTGGGAAGGATAGGGGGGAGGGAGGGGAACTATGAAGAACAGAAGAAAATAGATGTAGTAATACAAGTTACACGGTATTAAGGAGTTTTGTTTTCTAAAAGCATGCCAAATGATTTCCAAAATTTTACTAGTTTTATGCTCTGGCATTCACTCTTTGTATCAAACATGTATTATGGAATTGAAAGATGTTCACGCGTTTGTTATTGATTCCCCCCCCCAACCCCCCAACCCCCCCCCCCCCCACCCTAACCTCCGAGGAAACATCTGTATTCAAGAAAAGTACGAAGTAATTCATGGAAACAGCGACAAGAATATACGATATATACTGATAAGGAAAACAGATGATACTGCTTAGTGGAGAGAGAGAGAGAAAAAAGAGTACATAAAACAAGAGAGAGAGAGAGAGAGAGAGAGAGAGAGAGAGAGAGAGAGACAGACAGACAGACAGACAGACAGACAGACAAACAGACAGACAGACAGACAGAACAGAGACAGAAACAGAGAGACAGAGACAGAGAGGCAGAGAGAGAGACACACAGAGACAGAATATAGACAGACAGACAGACAGACAAAGAGTCAGGAAGATAGACAGACAGACACACAGACAGAGGCAGAGGAGACAGACAGACAGACTGACATACAGACAGACAGACACGGAGACAGATACAACAAACGAAGTGAGCGGAGTGCGCAGTGTATGGTTTACAACACACAGGCTGGTTCATAAACGCTGTGTACAATGTGTGACACGGCTGTTTACAGCTGTATGATGTGGCATTAATGATAATGATAATGATGTAATCGCCTTAAAGTCAGCAAGCGTGAAGAAGTCAATGTGGATATGCAAACAACGCTTTGTATGGAAACGTTTTGAGAACAGTCTTCATAAACGACATTTTTGCGAACGTACACTGTTTGGTCGTCTGTCCTTATTTTAGCTAATTGAGGAACACTTCCTGCGCAGAACTATATTCTACACCGGTAAAAATGCACTCCTCAACAGTCATTTACAATATTGTTTTCAGCCTCAACGGAAGAGCTCAGCTGGTTGAGTGCCAGACTCGTGATCCCTGCGATTCTAAGGTTGCGGGTTCGAATCTCCGCCGAGCCATTTTGGTACCAGCGAGATTTTACCTCAGAGTTGACATTGGCTTTCACTCCATTTCCCGGAAAGTCCTTGTAATGAATTTATAAACCGAGGTTCCGCGTGTGAACGCGGCACGCTTACCATCTTGTACACATGTAAAATCTCATCACCAACTTTCGGAAAAGATGGCCAATTTGGCCGTTGATATGGATGACACATACACACATAGAATGCACCCTCCAGGGAAAACAAAAGAGAAAAAAAAACGAAAAACAAACGAAAGAATGAGTGAAAAGCGGAGTGACAGATATACGACTGAATGACACGAAAAACTTTACGTAGCGCCAGCAGGCAGCTCTTCTGTCGGCTCTACCCAGATAGGCAGCCCGTTGTGTAAAGCAAAGCGTGGGCTGTAGATAGGCACTGTATCAGTATTCCAGATGATAATGATGATTGGAAAAAAAATGTGAATGCAGTTGGTCAATATTCATCTATGAACGACAGAAACAACACGTGAAGGGCGAGGTCTCTATCTCCCAATGAAAAGAAAGATAACAGAACTGGACCAATCGTGGGGCCGGACACAGACCTACACAATGACATTCATAGATACACAAAGACAGAGAGAAGTTTCAGCAGTCAGTTTTTCAGTTTCATCAAGGAGGCGTCACTGCGTGCGGACTAGTCCATATACGCTACACCACATCCGCTAAGTTTTGAGGCCACACTACGCATGATTTGAAAAGAACAAAAAAGGGAAACAACTCAAGGATGACAATGCACTTTTAATTTAAAGCACATGGTTCTATCCAAAATTGTCACACTTTGAATTATATATATATATATATATATATATATATATATATATATATATATATATATATTTCGTTAAATGTTGCTCCCAGTACGGTTGAGCATTTATAAATCTTTGTTGGTACTTACTACCATTATCTATCTATCTACATCTAATATATATATATATATATATATATATATATATATAATATATATATATATGAGCTCAGGAGAAAGTCCAGTTTAAAAAGGCATACAAAAATGGTAACACTTTGGTAATTTTCAAATGAAAGAAATAATGTTTGGAGCTTTATTTCATAGGAAAATTTGTTCAGCCAAGACATTAATGAATCGTTCTTTAAGATGAAAGCATGATGAGAATCACACCTGCGTTTTTTGCCTAGAACTTGCCACAGGGAGTGATAGCCACATTCAACTTGTTGATCACAAGTGTGTAGTTACCAGCTAACCTGCATAGACCGGTTGGAAGGAAATCACACACAAAGACATGGGAGACAAGTATGTAATTTGAAAATTTGGCATGCTAGTTTCTTTATTTAGCCTACCCGGTTTTTTTTGCACAGATATGTTTCACCTATAGTTTTAAAAAACCATCTCTAAGCTCCCCTAGCGAGCTCGGGGAACAACAAAAGACAAACAAACACAGGACAACAACTTGATGAGGCACACTTTTCACTATCATGTTTTCAGCTGTCCCCCCTCCCCTGCCCGATTTAAAAAAAAAATATGTTGGAGTCGACCTCCCCCAATCCCAAGGCTTTTCATAGTGTACCGAGGGGATGAATGGCTGTTGGGTTAAACAGTCTCGATCCGTATGCAGTCTGGTCCCAGGGCGACCCCAGGCTGACTGACTTCATATGTACAGGCGTTTCCTACATGTATGGATATCCATTGCCCTTCCCTGATACGAGGCTCTGTCAGGGCGACCGCTTATGACCCCTCAACACTAAGAATACCTTCTTATGGGTTCTCAAAAGTATACTTTGTCTCGCTTCCACCTTGGGGATCTTCGGGTGCAGGCTTTGGGACTTCAAACTGGATCCCCTCAAAACAATAGTCGGCATGGTAAAAGAGGTGGGAGAAGAAGAAAGGTAGGTAGGAATGTAACAAAAGCTGAAAGACTCTCCAAGAAATGTTTCAGGATTTGTACTTGGAACTGCTGCAGTGCCAGAAAGAGGATCTCAACAATTGAAAAAGTAGCATATGACTTTGATGTTCTGTGTCTACAAGAAACTAGCAGTGCCGCCCACAGACCATTACAATTGGCTAAATTCATAATGTTTCAAAAGCATGATGGACGAGGACTAGCTATGATAATATAAAAACAACTTGAAAAACAAACTGTCCAGGATAGACTTGGACAAATGGTGTAGCAGCACACGTGAGCTAATGGGTGTAAGGCTAGAAAGACCGGATGGTAATCAGAAAAGCCTTGTACTCATCAATGCATATATACATCCAGGTACCCACACATCAAAAACGGATTGGACCTTTCTGGAAGAAATAGAACATGAATTTGGAGACTCTGTCATACTATGTGGAGATCTTAATGCACGCTCAAAATTGTGGGATCAACATGGTACCAATCCTCAAGGAATTGCACTGGAAGCGATGTTGGATGAAGTACTTCTTAGTGCACTGACATCATCATCCCCAACACATACAGGGAGGCAGGGTGACACTGACAGTGTCATTAACTTTGCACTCATTGGACCAAAATTCACAGCAGGTATGAGTGCGGAAACACTTCTTCATCATGGAAGTGACCATTTCCCTGTTGTGTTCAGTTTACAGAAACCATCAAAAGTTACACAAACGAAACAAAAGGACCCTTTTCAATACAACAACAATAAAGGGGATATCATAGGAACGTTACGGAGCAGAAGATGCAAAAGAAACAATGCTACAACCAAACAAATCGTCCAACCTCTTTGGTGGAATACAGACACAGAAACAGCCTGGAAAGAGAAACACAAGTCTGTAAGAAGTTGGCAGAGAGAGAGAGAGAGAGAGAAGAAAACCTTGCCCTGATCCAGTTATTAAAACAGACATGAATCAGAAGACTGAACAATTTGAAAGAGTAGCTGAAGAAGCAAAAGAAACCAAGTAGCAACAGTTTTGTCTGTCACTTAATTATGGCACAACACTGACTCAGTTCTGGCACTTCTATAGTCGCATGGAAGGAAAAAACAAAACAAACGCAACCCCAGATATCTTAGACGCTGATGGGATCACAAAACTGAAGACAAATTTAGAGAAAGGGTCGGCTCTACTTACCCGTTTCATAGAACAGAGTGATCAAAGAAATCTGGAGGAAAGGAAGAAATATTTGACCAAGTTAAACCAACACCTAGCTCAGACTGGCATTAATGATGAAATCACAGAATCTGAACTGGATGACGCAATAACTAGATGCACTAAGGATAGTGCTCCAGGACCAGACAAAGTACGGTATGCAGGTATCAAACAGAAGAGGAGAGAGCCAAACTCTTCAGTCTCTTCTACCAGGAGAGTTTTGATAAAGGCTATGTCCCAGAAGACTGGACACACAGCTACCTGAAAGCTTTACCTAAGCCAGGAAAATATCATCAGCTAAATGGCTACCGCATACTCAGCAGTCAACAGTCTAATTCAGCATCTTTCTGCTTGAAATCCACTTCCACTTCCATACGAACGAGATAAACATTTTCTTCAAGGGTCAGCGGTCAAAGACAAAATCTCCCGGAATTATATTCGAGGTTGGTTTTGTCCTTAGCGCCTAAAACATACCAATGATGACATCTGATTGGTAGACGGAAGCTTCGGCATTCTCACTCACATACGTCACAGTAGGATACAGGGTTTTTTGTTTTTGTTTTTTGTTTTTTTTTGTTAAGGGAGTTGTGCTATTGTGCTTGCATGTCTACGCCCCACCCTCACCCCTCCAACCCGTCTCCCCGCATCCCCCTCCATCCTTGGTGACAGTTCATGAGTTCAGTGAGGTTTTTGTACGTATCCTTAGCAAAGACAGAAGAAGCGAGAAAACGTTGAGGCATTACGGGGTTTAGTGAACCGTACAATGAAAAATAAAGAGGATCAACAAGAACGTTTTTGTCCAATGCGGTGATTGATCGTAGGTAAGGGTTCTGTTATCTGCAGATTTCGACACTTGTCTTTTTCATTGATCTTTCAGCGTTTGCTAAAAACAATGATCGTACTGCGCCACAATATACCTGGAGTGTTATCCTTTTGTCTATTGTGACATGCACACGTATGCAGAAACATTTACTGACAGACCGACCGACCGACTGACAGACAGACAAGCAAGCAAGCAAACAAACACACACGTACACACACACACACACACACACACACACACACACACACACACAACACACACACGCACTCTCTCTCTCTCTCTCTCTCTCTCTCTCTCACACACACACACACACACACACACACACACACACACACAAATGCACGTACATATGCACACATAACGCACGTACACATGCACACAC
>CM065740.1:52270050-52282550 GCA_033310375.1 Conus canariensis
CTCTGGTTGTGGCAGTCCACCGTAGAACCTGACATATAGGACACCACCCACAGTTAGTACCTGACATATAGGACACCACCCACAGTTAGTACCTGACATATAGGACACCACCCACAGTTAGTACCTGACATATAGGACACCACCCACAGTTAGTACCTGACCTATAGGACACCACCCACAGTTAGTACCTGACCTATAGGACACCACCCACAGTTAGTACCTGACTAGAGGACAACACCACAGTTAGTACCTGACCTATAGGACACCACCCACAGTTAGTACCTGACCTATAGGACACCACCCACAGTTAGTACCTGTCATATAGGACACCACCCACAGTTAGTACCTGACATATAGGACACCACCCACAGTTAGTACCTGACTATAGAACACCACCCACAGTTAGTACATGACATATAGGACACCACCCACAGTTAGTACATGACATATAGGACACCACCCACAGTTAATACCTGACCTATAGGACACCACCCACAGAGGTACCTGACATATAGGACACCACCCATAGTTAGTACCTGACATATAGGACACCAACCCCAGTTAGTACTGACGTATAGGACACCACCCACAGTTAATACCTGACATATACGACACCACCCACAGTTAGTACCTGACATATAGGACACCACCCACAGTTAGTACCTGACATATAGGACACCACCCACAGTTATACCTGACTATAGGACACCACCCACAGTTAGTACCTGACATATAGGACACCACCCACAGTTATACCTGACATATAGGACACCACCCACAGTTAGTACCTGACATATAGGACACCACCCCAGTTAGTACCTGACATATAGGACACACCCCAGTTAGTACCTGACATATAGGACACCACCCACAGTTAGTACCTGACATATAGGACACCACCCCAGTTAGTACCTGACATATAGACACCACCCACAGTTAGTACCTGACATATAGGACACCACCCCAGTTAGTACCTGACATATAGGACACCACCCACAGTTTGTCCTGACATATAGGACACCACCCACAGTTATCTGACATATAGGACACCACCCACAGCTAGTACCTGACATATAGGACACCACCCACAGTTAGTACCTGACTATAGGACACCACCCACAGCTAGTACCTGACATATAGGAACCACCCACAGTTAAGTACCTGACATATAGGACACCACCACAGTTAATACTGGCATATGTACACCACCACAGTTAGTATCTGACATATGGGACACCACCCACAGTTAGTACTGACATATAGGACACACCCACAGTTTGTGGTTTGTCCACACTACAGAAATAAAAGGCATAAACATGTTCTGTTCGCAAAATAAACTTCAATCCTTCCTGTAAAAGATTAAGAACGGGTTGAATGTTTACAACTTTTTAAAATCTTCTATTTTTCCTCATCCCATCTCTCAACGCCCCTCCTCCCCCCTCCCCCCCCCTCTCCTGTACGCCCTCTTCCTGCTAACCCCTCCCCCCACTCTCCCCTGCCCCCGCTCCTTGTTGCTTCTGAAATCCTTGGCGAGTCATTTTTAAAAGTGGATGGGAATTTGTTGGCCTGTACTTCTCTTTTTCCCCATTATTTATTTACATTCGTTGTCTGCTCGTTTGGCATGCCTCAAAAGAAAAAGAAAAAAAGGAAGAAAGAAAGAAAGAAGAAAGAAAGAAAGAAATCGAGACTCTTTACTTTAGGGGGGCGGGGGAGGGGGGGGGGCTTTTTTGTTTGTTTGTTTGTTTGTTTGTTTGATTTGCCGGATCAGTTTCTCCATAATTGGGTATTTTTTGCTCCCATAAGAAAACCTAACACAGAGTAACTTTTATTCAAGACTGGCACAGCCTTTTAAACTTGAATAAAGTCAGACAAATACATAGACAAACAATCTAATAGTGGGGGAAAAAACAAGCGCAGGCCAACAACAATGAACTATCTTCATAATAATGACTTGGCAAAGATTTGGACTTAAGGGGGGGGGGGGGGGGGGGGGGGAATTTGAAGATGGAGAGACTGGGAACATGAAATTAAAAAATATGTTACAGATATGAAAACTCTTCACTAGCTGCATAAGGGAACCATCGCAATCCCTTTTGAAGGCAGATATATTTGTATTGCCTGCTCCGAGGCCTTTCGTCCGCTGGGTCGGACTCATCAGGGAGACACAGCTGGTTGTGTTGCGCTCCTGGCATCAAATAGAGACACACCACAGTCCATAATACTGTGGTGTTCTCACCACCAAGGGTGCAAAAAAGAATCCAATAGCACCCCCAAAGCAGCCAGCGAAGAGTAGTAAATGAAACCAAACGAAAGTGTGGGGAGGAAAAAAGTTGCTGAAAAACTAAAGACATTATGCAAATAGTATAAAATGTAGGGGACAATCTTTGAGCCTACGTTTGAGGATCCACCATAAGATGCAAGGGAGATCAAAAGACAAACACACAGACGGACAGAAACAAATACAAATAACCTCAATTTAATCAAAACAAAATCGGAAATGAAATGAGGCAGGGAACAGTAAACGATAAACAGTAAACAAGTTGGGTATTTTTTGCTCCCATAAGAAAACCTAACACAGAGTAACTTTTATTCAAGACTGGCACAGCCTTTTAAACTTGAATAAAGTCAGACAAATACATAGACAAACAATCTAATAGTGGGGGGAAAAAACAAGCGCAGGCCAACAACTGAACTATCTTCATAATAATGACTTGGCAAAGATTTGGACTTAAGGGGGGGGGGGGGGGGGGGGGGGGGGGGGGGGGGGGGGGGGGGGAATTTGAAGATGGAGAGACTGGGAACATGAAATTAAAAAAATATGTTACAGATATGAAAACTCTTCACTAGCTGCATAAGGGAACCATCGCAATCCCTTTTGAAGGCAGATATATTTGTTTGCCTGCTCCGAGGCCTTTCGTCCGCTGGGTCGGACTCATCAGGGAGACACGGCTGGTTGTGTCTGCGCTCCTGGCATCAAATAGAGACACACCACAGTCCATAATACTGTGGTGTTCTCACCACCAAGGGTGCAAAAAAGAATCCAATAGCACCCCCAAAGCAGCCAGCGAAGAGTAGTAAATGAAACCAAACGAAAGTGTGGGGAGGAAAAAAGTTGCTGAAAAACTAAAGACATTATGCAAATAGTATAAAATGTAGGGGACAATCTTTGAGCCTACGTTTGAGGATCCACCATAAGATGCAAGGGAGATCAAAAGACAAACACACAGACGGACAGAAACAAATACAAATAACCTCAATTTAATAAAAAACAAAATCGGAAATGAAATGAGGCAGGGAACAGTAAACGATAAACAGTAAACAAGTTGGGTATTTTTTGCTCCCATAAGAAAACCTAACACAGAGTAACTTTTATTCAAGACTGGCACAGCCTTTTAAACTTGAATAAAGTCAGACAAATACATAGACAAACAATCTAATAGTGGGGGAAAAAAACAAGCGCAGGCCAACAACTGAACTATCTTCATAATAATGACTTGGCAAAGATTTGGACTTAAGGGGGGGGGGGGGGGGGGGGGGGGGGGGGGAATTTGAAGATGGAGAGACTGGGAACATGAAATTAAAAAAATATGTTACAGATATGAAAACTCTTCACTAGCTGCATAAGGGAACCATCGCAATCCCTTTTGAAGGCAGATATATTTGTATTGCCTGCTCCGAGGCCTTTCGTCCGCTGGGTCGGACTCATCAGGGAGACACGGCTGGTTGTGTCTGCGCTCCTGGCATCAAATAGAGACACACCACAGTCCATAATACTGTGGTGTTCTCACCACCAAGGGTGCAAAAAAGAATCCAATAGCACCCCCAAAGCAGCCAGCGAAGAGTAGTAAATGAAACCAAACGAAAGTGTGGGGAGGAAAAAAGTTGCTGAAAAACTAAAGACATTATGCAAATAGTATAAAATGTAGGGGACAATCTTTGAGCCTACGTTTGAGGATCCACCATAAGATGCAAGGGAGATCAAAAGACAAACACACAGACAGACAGAAACAAATACAAATAACCTCAATTTAATCAAAACAAAATCGGAAATGAAATGAGGCAGGGAACAGTAAACGATAAACAGTAAACAAGTTGGGTATTTTTTGCTCCCATAAGAAAACCTAACACAGAGTAACTTTTATTCAAGACTGGCACAGCCTTTTAAACTTGAATAAAGTCAGACAAATACATAGACAAACAATCTAATAGTGGGGGAAAAAACAAGCGCAGGCCAACAACTGAACTATCTTCATAATAATGACTTGGCAAAGATTTGGACTTAAGGGGGGGGGGGGGGGGGGAATTTGAAGATGGAGAGACTGGGAACATGAAATTAAAAAAATATGTTACAGATATGAAAACTCTTCACTAGCTGCATAAGGGAACCATCGCAATCCCTTTTGAAGGCAGATATATTTGTATTGCCTGCTCCGAGGCCTTTCGTCCACTGGGTCGGACTCATCAGGGAGACACGGCTGGTTGTGTCTGCGCTCCTGGCATCAAATAGAGACACACCACAGTCCATAATACTGTGGTGTTCTCACCACCAAGGTGCAAAAAAGAATCCAATAGCACCCCCAAAGCAGCCAGCGAAGAGTAGTAAATGAAACCAAACGAAAGTGTGGGGAGGAAAAAAGTTGCTGAAAAACTAAAGACATTATGAAAATAGTATAAAATGTAGGGGACAATCTTTGAGCCTACGTTTGAGGATCCACCATAAGATGCAAGGGAGATCAAAAGACAAACACACAGACAGACAGAAACAAATACAAATAACCTCAATTTAATCAAAACAAAATCGGAAATGAAATGAGGCAGGGAACAGTAAACGATAAACGGTAAACAAGTTGGGTATTTTTTGCTCCCATAAGAAAACTTAACACAGAGTAACTTTTATTCAAGACTGGCACAGCCTTTTAAACTTGAATAAAGTCAGACAAATACATAGACAAACAATCTAATAGTGGGGGAAAAAACAAGCGCAGGCCAACAACTGAACTATCTTCATAATAATGACTTGGCAAAGATTTGGACTTAAGGGGGGGGGGGGGGGGGGGGGGGGGGGAATTTGAAGATGGAGAGACTGGGAACATGAAATTAAAAAAATATGTTACAGATATGAAAACTCTTCACTAGCTGCATAAGGGAACCATCGCAATCCCTTTTGAAGGCAGATATATTTGTATTGCCTGCTCCGAGGCCTTTCGTCCGCTGGGTCGGACTCATCAGGGAGACACGGCTGGTTGTGTCTGCGCTCCTGGCATCAAATAGAGACACACCACAGTCCATAATACTGTGGTGTTCTCACCACCAAGGGTGCAAAAAAGAATCCAATAGCACCCCCAAAGCAGCCAGCGAAGAGTAGTAAATGAAACCAAACGAAAGTGTGGGGAGGAAAAAAGTTGCTGAAAAAACTAAAGACATTATGCAAATAGTATAAAATGTAGGGGACAATCTTTGAGCCTACGTTTGAGGATCCACCATAAGATGCAAGGGAGATCAATAGTGGGGGATTAGATTGTTTGTCTATGTATTTGTCTGACTTTATTCAAGTTTAAAAGGCTGTGCCAGTCTTGAATAAAAGTTACTCTGTGTTAGGTTTTCTTATGGGAGCAAAAAATACCCAACTTGTTTACTGTTTATCGTTTACTGTTCCCTGCCTCATTTCATTTCCGATTTTGTTTTGATTAAATTGAGGTTATTTGTATTTGTTTCTGTCCGTCTGTGTGTTTGTCTTTTGATCTCCCTTGCATCTTATGGTGGATCCTCAAACGTAGGCTCAAAGATTGTCCCCTACATTTTATACTGTTTGCATAATGTCTTTAGTTTTTCAGCAACTTTTTTCTCCCCACACTTTCGTTTGGTTTCATTTACTACTCTTCGCTGGCTGCTTTGGGGGTGCTATTGGATTCTTTTTTGCACCCTTGGTGGTGAGAACACCACAGTATTATGGACTGTGGTGTGTCTCTATTTGATGCCAGGAGCGCAGACACAACCAGCTGTGTCTCCCTGATGAGTCCGACCCAGCGGACGAAAGGCCTCGGAGCAGGCAATACAAATATATCTGCCTTCAAAAGGGATTGCGATGGTTCCCTTATGCAGCTAGTGAAGAGTTTTCATATCTGTAACATATTTTTTTAATTTCATGTTCCCAGTCTCTCCATCTTCAAATCCCCCCCCCCCCCCCCCCCCCCCCTTAAGTCCAAATCTTTGCCAAGTCATTATTATGAAGATAGTTCAGTTGTTGGCCTGCGCTTGTTTTTTCCCCCACTATTAGATTGTTTGTCTATGTATTTGTCTGACTTTATTCAAGTTTAAAAGGCTGTGCCAGTCTTGAATAAAAGTTACTCTGTGTTAGGTTTTCTTATGGGAGCAAAAAATACCCAACTTGTTTACTGTTTATCGTTTACTGTTCCCTGCCTCATTTCATTTCCGATTTTCTCCATAATTGTTTTTATTCAATTTCACCGAACGTCAGGAAAGATTCAAATGCGCACCATTCATTGACGGAGAAGAGGGAAGTTTTAAACAACAACTTAAACAGTCTTATTGAAGCACACTCAGTGACGTACAGGTATTCAAGTCGACGGGCCCTTTCAGCGTGAGAATCTGTGATAAATCGTACCTGGGCAAATGCGCAGGTGTCGTTTTCCGCCGTCAAGAACACCAACCTGCTGCGCTATTGTCGGCCGTGGAGAGAGGAGACACTAGATCGTCACAGCCGCGTGGGTGATAAATAAGGTTGGCTCAGATGACATCAGGGTTACTGTGTGTCTTCTGCAGAGCTTCGGGCATTAAAAAAAAAGACAAAACAAAACAAAACAAAACCCTGCTGGTTCCTGTCTTTCCCTACATTTTTTTTTTTAACGACACCAATAGCTTCGTGTCTGCATACTCGCGCGAGCGCGCGCGCGCGCACGCACGCGCACACACACACACACACACAAACACACACACACAATCACATACACACACGCACGCAAACACGCACGCACGCACGCGCGCGCGCGCGCACACGTACACACACACACACACACGCGCGCGCGCGCGCGCGCGCACAGAGAGAGAGAGGGGGAGAGAGAGAGAGAGAGAGAGAGAGAGAGAGAGAGAGAGAGAGACAGACAGACAGACAGAGAGAGAGAGAGAGAGAGAGAGATGTGCGCTCACACACACACACACACACACACACACACACACACACACACACACACACACACACACACACACAGAGTGTGTCCTATTCTCTGTAAAACATCAGATAACCGTCTCTATGCATCCAGATCTCGGAAAAAACACGAAAGCACCATCCCTCTTTACCCTGCTATCCACAGAACTTGAAATAACCACCTAAAGAGAACACAACCTAGCCATTAATCCCCTAAAGAGAACACAACCTGGCCATTCATCCCCCTACAGAGAACACAACCTGGCCATTCATCCCCCTACAGAGAACAACAACCTGGCCATTCATCCCCTACAGAGAACACAACCTGGCCATTCATCCCCCTACAGAGAACACAACCTGGCCATTCATCCCCCTACAGAGAACACAACCTGGCCATTCATCCCCCTACAGAGAACACAACCTGGCCATTCATCCCCCTACAGAGAACACAACATGGCCATTCATCCCCCTACAGAGAACAACAACCTGGCCATTCATCCCCCTACAGAGAACACAACCTGGCCATTCATCCCCCTACAGAGAACACAACATGGCCATTCATCCCCCTACAGAGAACACAACCTGGCCATTCATCCCCCTACAGAGAACAACAACCTGGCCATTCATCCCCCTACAGAGAACACAACCTGGCCATTCATCCCCCTACAGAGAACACAACATGGCCATTCATCCCCCTACAGAGAACACAACATGGCCATTCATCCCCCTACAGAGAACAACAACCTGGCCATTCATCCCCCTACAGAGAACAACAACCTGGCCATTCATCCACCTACAGAGAACAACAACCTGGCCATTCATCCCCTACAGAGAACACAACCTGGCCATTCATCCACCTACAGAGAACACAGCCTAGCCATTAATCCCTACAGAGAACACAACCTGGCCATTCATCCCCCTACAGAGAACACAACTGGCCATTCATCCAATACAGAGAACAAACCTGGCCATTCATCCCCTACAGAGAACACAACATGGCCATTCATCCCCCTACAGAGAACACAACCTGGCCATTCATCCCCTACAGAGAACACAACATGGCCATTCATCCCCCTACAGAGAACAACAACCTGGCCATTCATCCCCCTACAGAGAACACAACCTGGCCATTCATCCACCTACAGAGAACACAACCTGGCCATTCATCCCCCTACAGTGAACACAACCTGGCCATTCATCCCCCTACAGAGAACAACAACCTGGCCATTCATCCCCCTACAAGAGAACAACAACCTGGCCATTCATCCCCTACAGAGAACACAACCTGGCCATTCATCCCCTACAGAGAACACAACCTGGCCATTCATCCCCCTACAGAGAACACAACATGGCCATTCATCCCCCTACAGAGAACACAACTGGCCATTCATCCCCCTACAGAGAACACAACCTGGCCATTCATCCCCCTACAGAGAACACAACCTGGCCATTCATCCCCAACACACTACACGAGAACACAACCTGGCCATTCATCCCCTACAGAGAACACAACCTGGCCATTCATCCCCTACAGAGAACACAAACATGGCCATTCATCCCCCTACAGAGAACAACAACCTGGCCATTCATCCCCCTACAGAGAACACAACCTGGCCATTCATCCACCTACAGAGAACAACAACCTGGCCATTCATCCCCTACAGAGAACACAACCTGGCCATTCATCCCCCTACAGAGAACACAGCCTAGCCATTATCCCCTACAGAGAACACAACCTGGCCATTCATCCCCTACAGAGAAACACAACCTGGCCATTCATCCCCTACAGAGAACATAACCTGGCCATTCATCCACCTACAGAGAACACAACCTGGCCATTCATCCCCTACAGAGAAACACAACCTGGCCATTCATCCCCTACAGAGAACACAACTGGCCATTCATCCCCTACAGAGAACAACAACCTGGCCATTCATCCCCTACAGAGAACACAACCTGGCCATTCATCCACCTACAGAGAACAACAACCTGGCCATTCATCCCCCTACAGAGAACACAACCTGGCCATTCATCCCCCTACAGAGAACACAACCTGGCCATTCATCCCCCTACAGAGAACAACAACCTGGCCATTCATCCCCCTACAGAGAACACAACCTGGCCATTCATCCCCCTACAGAGAACACAACCTGGCCATTCATCCCCCTACAGAGAACACAACATGGCCATTCATCCCCTACAGAGAACACAACCTGGCCATTCATCCCCCTACAGAGAAACAAACCTGGCCATTCATCCACCTACAGAGAACATAACATGGCCATTCATCCCCCTACAGAGAACACAACATGGCCATTCATCCACCTACAGAGAACACAACCTGGCCATTCATCCACCTACAGAGAACACAACCTGGCCATTCATCCCCTACAGAGAACACAACCTGGCCATTCATCCCCCTACAGAGAACACAACCTGGCCATTCATCCACCTACAGAGAACATAACATGGCCATTCATCCCCTACAGAGAACACAACATGGCCATTCATCCACCTACAGAGAACACAACCTGGCCATTCATCCACCTACAGAGAACACAACCTGGCCATTCATCCCCTACAGAGAACACAACCTGGCCATTCATCCCCTACAGAGAACACAACCTGGCCATTCATCCCCCTACAGAGAACACAACCTGGCCATTCATCCCCTACAGAGAACACAACCTGGCCATTCATCCCCCTACAGAGAACACAACCTGGCCATTCATCCCCCTACAGAGAACACAACCTGGCCATTCATAATAATAATAATAATAATAATAATGTATAATACTTATATAGCGCATTTCTTGTTGTACAACTCAATGCGCTTACATCCCCCATTTGCACTTATTCATACAATATTCATGCACACAGCAAAAAGAAAATACACAATGGCAGACGCACCTACATGCATAAACTGTCTCACCGAACTAGTTGTGGAGGAATTTAAGAGAGATCTAGTCATCTACAGAAGAAAATAGGCTTTTTTGAAGAGGTAAGTTTTGAGCTGAGATTTAAAAGAAGAAAGAGTAGGCTGATTACGAAGGTCTTCAGGGAGGGAGTTCCAAATAGAAGGTGCTCTAAAACTGAAGGCTCTTTCGCCAACAGATTTCAGAGAACGCTTAGGGATTTTCAAAAGTTTTTGTGAAGAAGAGCGAAGGGTACGAGAGCTTTGGTAGGTGCAGAGAGAAGAAGAGAGATAGTGAGGAAGAGATTCATTGAAGTGGCGGAAAGGAAGAACTGCCAGTTTAAATTGCCACCGATACTGTATGGGAAGCCAGTGCAGTTCGATCAGCATGGGAGTGATGTGCTCACACCTCCTCCTCTTCAAAACAAGTCGTGCAGCGCTATTTTGGACTCTCTGCAGCCGAGCAATCTGTTCTGCGGGAAGCCCAGCATAAACAGAGAACACAACCTGGCCATTCATCCTCCTACAGAGAACAACAACCTGGCCATTCATCCCCTACAGAGAACACAACCTGGCCATTCATCCCCCTACAGAGAACACAACCTGGCCATTCATCCCCCTACAGAGAACACAACATGGCCATTCATCCCCTACAGAGAACACAACCTGGCCATTCATCCCCCTACAGAGAACACAACCTGGCCATTCATCCCCCTACAGAGAACACAACCTGGCCATTCATCCCCCTACAGAGAACACAACCTGGCCATTCATCCCCCTACAGAGAACATAACATGGCCATTCATCCCCCTACAGAGAACACAACCTGGCCATTCATCCCCTACAGAGAACAACAACCTGGCCATTCATCCTCCTACAGAGAACAACAACCTGGCCATTCATCCCCCTACAGAGAACAACAACCTGGCCATTCATCCCCCTACAGAGAACACAACCTGGCCATTAATCCCCTACAGAGAACACAACCTGGCCATTCATCCCCCTACAGAGAACAACCTGGCCATTCATCCCCTACAGAGAACACAACATGGCCATTCATCCCCCTACAGAGAACACAACATGGCCATTCATCCCCCTACAGAGAACACAACCTGGCCATTCATCCCCTACAGAGAACACAACCTGGCCATTCATCCCCCTACAGAGAAACAACCTGGCCATTCATCCCCTACAGAGAACACAACCTGGCCATTCATCCCCTACAGAGAACACAACCTAGCCATTCATCCCCCTACAGAGAACACAACTGGCCATTCATCCCCCTACAGAGAACACAACCTGGCCATTCATCCACCTACAGAGAACACAACCTGGCCATTCATCCCCCTACAGAGAACACAACCTGTCCATTCATCCCCCTACAGAGAACACAACCTGGCCATTCATCCCCCTACAGAGAACACAACCTGGCCATTCATCCCCTGTCCAGCACTAAACACAAAATATCCTCCCCTGTAGAACACAAATGCTCTCTATGCTCCTCTACAAAATACGAAATAACCATTTCTGTGTACTCTATTCTCTATTGAACACGAAATAACAGCTATGTATATCTTTAGAACCGAGAACAATCTCGTTCTCTACAACACAAACTGGCCACCTGTCTATACAGTGTCATCAACAGAACACGGAATATCCCATTTTGGTCATCGTATTCTCTACAGAGAACGAAAACACTGTCGCTGTTATCCTGTTCTCTATACAACAAGAAACAACAACCCCTACAGAACACTTACAACCCACCTCTCTATACCTTTTCTTTGACTGAACACAAACTCACCATCTCTGTTGAAATAACCGTTTTTGTTGTACTCCCAGTTCTTATAGAACAGGGAGTACTTTACAATGGGAACGAAGAAATGCTCTGTGTGTGTGTGTGTGTGTGTGTGTGTGTGTGTGTGTGTGTGTGTGTGTGTACCACTCGCTCCAGACAAAACTACTGGGCCGATCTTTCTGAAAATTTGTAGGTATGTTCATTATTGGTCATGGATGATACCCGATGTGTTATGCAACCGTTATAGCCGTTACTAACGGCTACAACGGCCCATAACGGTTTTTCTTCTTTATGGAATATCTCAGAAAGTACTTGGCCGATCTTTCTGAACATTTGTAGGTATGTTCATTAGGGGTCACGGATGATGCCCGATGTTTACCAGAATAGCCGTTACTAACCGCCATAACGGTCTATAACGGTTTTTCTTCTTTATGGAATATCTCAGAAAGTACTTGGCCGATCTTTCTGAAAATTTGTAGGTATGTTCAGTATGCATCACAGATGATGGCCGATGTTTACCAGAATAGCCGTTACCAACGGCTATAACGGCCCATAACGGTTTTTCCTCTTTATGGAATATCTCACGCGTATTCAAGATAAACTGGGAGTACGTTCATATGCTTTGC
>CM065740.1:52292550-52297550 GCA_033310375.1 Conus canariensis
CTGTTTGTCACACGATGTCACTGTCTGTCATACATGTACTGTTTGTCATACAATGTACTGTTTGTCATACGATGTACTGTTTGTCATACGATGTACTGTTTGTCATACAATGTACTGTTTGTCATACGTGTCACTGTCTGTCATACGATGTACTGGCGAGTTACATTCGTAGACAGACAACGCCGATCGATGGAAAAGTGTAGAGGGAGGAAGGACTGGAAAGAAAGGGAGCAAGGGAAGATTGAGGGAAGAAAGGAGGGGAAAGGGAGACGTGGAAGACGGGAAAAGGGAGAAGGGAGGAGAAGCAGCGACAACATTTGAAGATACATTTGATTTTCTTTGATGCTCTATATCAAAAACCACCACAAGACCTGATGATCATATAAACCTGCATTAGACTCCTTTCTTTCCAATTTAGGCACGATGTTACACACACACGCACGTCGGATGTCAGCCACAGGTTTTTGTCTAAATTCCGAGGTCAAGACAGTGATGAAAATATGGACAAAGCCGTGAACTGCCAAGCAGGGAAGAAAAAAAAAGAAAAGAAAAAAGAACAGCCGCTTTCAACCCGTTATCTGAAGACTGGGGAAGCAGACACAGTCGCCGGCCATCAAACTGTGGTTTGACCATCAACTGTTGAACCAGTGTGTATGTTGGTGGGTTTCCCCCCCCCCCCCCCCCCCCCCCCCCCCCATAGTCCTCTCCGCCCTTTCACACGGCTGACAGAGCTGACACGTGAGACCAGCCAGGGGAGGAAACTGGACACCATGAACACGACATTCCTCAGGACACCACCAGGGCCACGTGTGAAGAGGGATTTAGACCACCAGGGCCACGTGTGAAGAGGGCTTTAGGCCTGGAGCGCCGGTCACACAGCCAGCATTTCCGGGGCAGTGATCTCATCTGCACGCGCAGTGTCTGGCCTCCCAGCCAATGAAATACGCCGGCTCTTTTTATTTTACCTATCGCATGGAAACTTTTTATATTCGGCAAATCACATAGGCCGATATATATGTCAATCTCTATGAATAAAAAAGACAGAGGTGAAAAAAAAACCAGCAAACAAACAAACAAAACAAAACAAAAAAAAAACTCAGACCAAATGTCAGCAAGCTGAAGTCTAATTCAGTTTAATTCCGTTTCACCTCCCCCTTCACCTTCAATACAAAGCAAGATGGATGTTGTCTTGAAGGGATACAGGTCTAAGAAAAAAATCTGTAAAAGAAAACATTCCGTTCCTTAGGTCATATTTTTTCCCACCGTGTATCGAACTAGTAGTGTCGAACTTGATTAGCAGAAAAAGGCGATGGAATTTGGACTCTCGGAGTTTAATGGAATGATTCACCACCCTCTCTTGTCCCCCCCCCCCTCTCACCCCGCTCTACTCAATTGATGAAAATCAAAACTTGTGGGGGTGCTGTTGGATTCTTTTTTTGCACCCTTGGTGGTGAGAACACCACAGTATTATAGACTGTGGTATGTCTCTATTTGACGCCAGGAGCACAGACACAATCAGCCGTGTCTCCCTGATGAGTCCGATCCAGCGGACGAAAGGCCTAGGAGCAAGCAATACAAATAGATCAGCCTTCGAGAGGGATTACGATGGTTCCCTCATGTAGTTAGTGAAGGTTTTCATATTTATAATCTATTTTCTTAATTTTATGTTCCCATTTACTTCATCTTCAACCCCCCCCCCCCCCCCCCCCCTTAAGTTCAAATCTTTGCCAAGTCTTTACTGCGATGACGGAGGGGTTGTTGGCCTGTGCTTGTTTTCCCCCACTATTAGATTGTTCGTCTTTGATTTGTCTGACTTTGTTCAAGTTTAAAAGGCTGTGCCAGTCTTGAGTTACTCTGTGTTAGGTTTTCTTATGGGAGCAAGAGCTACCCTACTTGTTTATTGTTTATTGGAATGAGTAGGGCGATTGGCGACTCCGTTAGAGCGAGTACACATACCTTTAAAAAGAGATCGGTGGTGAGCATTCCTCTTGAGGGAAACCAACACTTGAAATTTATAGAGGATAAATACTCATATAAACACAGGTATGTCCATCACGAAAATAATGATGATATGGAATTCGGTTCTTATGCATGCTGTATCGAGAAAAACACTTGTTCACTTCAAGAAATCACTGGTAATAGTGAAAACGGATATATTACTGTTATTACCATTATGAAAACAGTGGCAGTAGGGAAACCAGTTATTATCACTTCTTTAGTGATGAAAATAGTTGTTATCACTCAAGAACACAATGGTTATAGGGAAACTGTTATTATCACTTCTTTAGTGATGAAAAGAGTTATTATCACTCAAGAAAACAATGCTTATAGGGAAACCGGTTATTATCATTCTTTAGTGATGAAAAGAGTTATTATCACTCAAGAAAACAGTGGTTACAGAAAAATCGGTTATTATCACTTCTTTAGGGATGAAAATAGTTATTATCACTCAAGAAAACAGTGGTTATAGGGAAACGGGTTGTTATCACTTCTTTATTAAGGAAAAAAAAGTTATATTTATCACTTAATTTTACTGAGCAAAAGAGTTACATCTGTCAAGAAAACAGGGAAAATAGGGAAATCTTAAAAAAGAAAGTGATAGTTGAGAAGTCTTTATTTTTAATTTGAATAGAGGTTACGGGCTACTAATTCTCTTTTATCGAGGTAAAAAGTTATCATACTTCCAGAAAACAGTGTGTGTGTGTGTGTGTGTGTGTGTGTGTGTGTGTGTGTGTGTGTGTGTGTGTGTGTGTGTGTGTGTGTGCGCGCGCGCGCGCGCGAGTGTGCTGTGTGTGTGCGTGCGTGCGTGCGTGCGTGTGTGTGTGTGTATATTTATGACTCGTGAACGCAGAAGTGTGTGTGTGTGTGTGTGTGTGTGTGTGTGTGTGTGTGTGTGTGTGTGTGTTTTTGTGTGTGTGTGTGTGCTACTTATTTTATTTTTTAGATATTGAATTATTAAAACTTGTAAAGCGCCCTGTAGCCTACGTTGTTAGGATGGGCGCTATAGAAATTACCATTATTATTATTATTATTACAATAAGGACATCAGTCACTATCTGTGTTTTCCCCTCAAGAAAAGTGACAACAGCAAAACAATATCAGCCGTGGTGGCCTTCGCGGTTGGCTGTGCTGTAAACAGCATGACGCGAGGAAACAGTTAGAATGTTTCCAGACAAGAGCGGTGGTAACGGGTTGCACGGGGAACCAGGTGTGCGTTTTTCCCGGAGGAAAATAACTGTTACTATGCGCTCAGGAAGCCTGTCTGCTTCTAGAGTAACCTCCCTTTCTTTTGAAGTAGCACCTTCCGTGCCTCCTCTCTGTGGTGTTCACTCATTCCGCACTCACCAGCACTCATTCCTCACTCACCACACTCATTCCTCACCACCACCACTCATTCCTCACTCACCACCACTCACTCCTCACTCTCCACCACAGCACTCATTCCTCACTCCCCAGCACTCATTCCTCACTCACCACCACTCATTCCTCGCTCACCCACACTCATTCCTCACTCACCACACTCATCCCTCACTCACCACCACTCATTCCTCACTCACCAGCACTCATCCCTCACTCACCAGCACTCATCCCCACTCACCCACACTCATCCCTCACTCACCAGCACTCATTCCTCACTCACCAGCACTCATTCCTCACTCCACCAGCACTCATTCCTCACTCCCCAGCACTCATTCCTCACTCCCAGCACTCATCCCTCACCCCATCACTCATTCCTCACTCACCCAGCACTCATTCCTCACTCACCAGCACTCATTCCTCACTACACCCCCAAGCACTCATTCCTCACTCACCCAGCACTCATTCTCCACTCACCAGCACTCATTCCCACTCACCACACTCATTCCTCACTCACCACCACTCATTCCTCACACCACCACCTCATCATTCCTCACTCACCACCACTCATTCACCTACTCACTCAGCACTCATTCCTCACTCACACCAGCACTCACCCTCATTCACCACCACTCATTCCTCACTCACCACCACTCATTCCTCACTCACCACCACTCATCCCTCACTCACCACCACTCATTCCTCACTCACCACCACTCATTCCTCACTCACACCACCACTCATTCCTCACTCACCACCACTCATTACCCACTCACCCACGCACTCATTCCTCACTCACCAGCACACAGCCACATTCTGCTCGTCTTGTCGCAGCGCCAGTACCGGCTGTTTATGGGAGCAGTCAGTATCAAGTCGTCATGAGGCAACCCACCCGAGGAGACACTGCACTGCTGCCGAGTCACTACAGTGGTGTCAACTGGTGCCTGTTCTGATCCAGCATATGCAGGACATCACTCATAAATCTTCCTGCTGACGACAAGAATTGTCAAATAGCGGAGAGCACCCCGTGAAAAAAAAAAACCAAACACACACACTGATACACACGCACAGGTAAACACATTAAGAATAATTCGTGTTTACATAACTTCTGATTTTTTTTTTTTTTTTTTTTTTGGGGGGGGGGGGGGGTAGTGGTGCGGGGGGTCAAACATTCATAAATCATTTCCAATGATATCAGTAAATTAACTAAATAGCATTAGGAAGAACTTGTTTCTTTAGTGATTGACAATAACTGCTCAATCATTTCGGATATTTTTGTTCTCCAGTTCCGACAAAACACAGACAAATCAAGAGATAATGGTAGTCGTCGCCAGTGCTTCGTTGCATTGTTCAGTTCAGAATCATTCCTTCATCTCTGTGGAATGCCTGAAAGCGTCGAAAGTTTTAAAAGACAAGTCTCGGTCTCAGTGTTCAATTTGGTGTAAAATCTGAAGATCTTATGTAAATTTCGTCTGTTTCCACAACTGGGATCATGACTGTAAAAATCAGACCTGCTCATTTTCACCTGGTAGTTACACCTGGGAGATACAGGCACCTGCAGTGTTGGCCAGGATATTTACCTCACTCGAACAGCCATGTACGAAAGTGAATGGAAGTCGATCGATCGCATGGTCTCACCCCTA
>CM065740.1:52305050-52307550 GCA_033310375.1 Conus canariensis
ATCCAGTCAATATCGTTCAATATCATTCACTCAGTTTCCTTACTGCCTTCATTCTTTCCATTTCTCACGCAGGGTGCAATGCTATGTGTAACGTGTCATCCATACCAACGGCCAAACTGGCCTTCTCTTCCGAAAGTTGTGATGGGATTTTTACGTGTGTGCGAGATGTTATGCATGCTTTCACACACGGAACCTCGGTTTATAGTCTCATTCGAAGGACTGTATGGGAAATGGAGTCAGAACCAATGTTAACTCCGAGGGAAAAATCCTCCTGTACCGAAACGGCTCGGCGGCGATTCGAAGCCTCAACCCCAGGATCACCAAGATTACGAGTCCGGCGCTCTACCACTGAGCTATTCTGGGCTCCGAGATGTCAATCCGCCAATAACACTTGAACCTCTTCAACAGAAGGAGGCCAGTCTGTTTTCCCCGGGGAAGTCCTCGTGCAGTTGGAGATCCTTGTCAACCTGACGACCAAACATGTCTCCACATAGGGAGAGTGTAAGTCAACACTGAATGTCTGGGACGGGGCACGGGAAGGAGTGTTTGAACATCAATTCACCCATCTGCCATCCACTTCCACCTCTTGTCCAAGACTCGATCGATTCGCTTCTGAATTTCGCGCGAAAGGGTGTGCACTGGTCTGTGCGTGTATACAGCCACGAATTCATGTGCAAATGTAACCCCTCTTCAAACTCGCTAGGAATACTTTTTGGCGGCGTCACCACAGAAGTATGAATACATTTGGATAATGTCGATCTGTTTCTGATGGAAGCGGCGCACATTTCTGTCTCGGTAGGACACGGTGTTGAACTCAAACATGCCATGTAGCGTGTGACTGGCTGTTAAATCCACCCCCTCCCTCCCCCCCGCCCCCACTCTCCCCTTTGTGAGAGTTCAGGTCATCCAAAAAAATTTGTATCCTTACAGACACATTCAGGAATGACATCTCTCTCTCTCTCTCTCTCTCTCTCTCTCTCTCTCCTCTGCCTCTCTGTCTCTGTCTGTCTGTCTGTCTTCTCTTCTCTCTCTCTCTTCTCTCTCTCTCTCTCTCTCTCTCTCTCTCTCTCTCGCGTGCGGATGCAGCACGCACGCTGTCTCACAGATGCACGAACTCGCGCGCGCGCGCTGCCGCGCGCACACACACACACACACACACACACACACACACACACACACACACACACACACACACACACACACATCTATATATACATACTTACGTACACACGCATGCACGCACATACGCATGCATGCACACACTTTCCCTCTCTCAGTCTTTTTGCCTGTCTTCTGTCGTTCTTTGTCTTCTCTCTCTCTGTCTTTGTTCTCTCTCTCTCTCTCTCTCTCTCTCTCTCTCTCTCTCTCTCTCTCTCTCTCTTCTTCTTCTTCCCCCAACCCTCTCTATCCCTCTCTCTCCAACAAATGGTAGTAATCTACAAACAATAAAAACCTATCTCCAGGAAAGTCTAAATCAAGCGTCAGCCTCAAACTCCGTGGTCATACACCCAGCCAAAACCAAGCCTATGACAATAACCACAGGCCAGAACTCAGTGGTCATACACCCAGCCAAAACCAAGCCTATGACAATAACCACAGGCCAGAACTCAGTGGTCATACACCCAGCCAAAACCAACCTATGACAATAACCACAGGCCAGAACATGAAAGCAACCAACCTTTGACAATAACCACAGCCCGTCATAACACACAACAGCTTGAACAACCACAGCCAGTCATACACCAGCACAGCTATGACAAGCAACAAGGGTCTAACAAACCAAGTATGACATAACCAATCACTACCAAAAACGTACAAAAGCCAGATCCATCATCGAAAAGCCTTTAACACAGGCCAGTCATACACCCAGCAAAAACCAAGCCTATGACAATAACCACAGGCCAGTCATACACCCAGCCAAAACCAAGCCTATGACAACAACCACAGGCCAGTCATACACCCAGCCAAAACCAAGCCTATGACAATAACCACAGGCCAGAACTCAGTGGTCATACACCCAGCCAAAACCAAGCCTATGACAATAACCACAGGCCAGTCATACACCCAGCCAAAACCAAGCCTATGACAACAACCACAGGCCAGTCATACACCCAGCCAAAACCAAGCCTATGACAACAACCACAGGCCAGTCATACACCCAGCCAAAACCAAGCCTATGACAATAACCACAGGCCAGTCATACACCCAGCCAAAACCAAGCCTATGACAATAACCACAGGCCAGTCATACACCCAGCCAAAACCAAGCCTATGACAATAACCACAGGCCAGTCATACACCCAGCCAAAACTAAGCCTATGACAACAACCACAGGCCAGAACTCAGTGGCCATACACCCAGCCAAAACCAAGCCTATGACAATAACCACAGGCCAGAACTCAGTGGTCATACACCCAGCCAAAACCAAGCCTATGACAATAACCACAGGCCGAATCCAGTGGTCATACACCCAGCCAAAACCAAACCTATGACAAGAACCA
>CM065740.1:52312550-52315050 GCA_033310375.1 Conus canariensis
CATGGACATGCTGTGATGTTGCCGAAGCTAGTATTTTTCTGAGCTAAATATTGTGCTTGACTGGATATAGTATTTTCATTTCTTGATGACAAACGCAAGTTCAGTTTAAATTGACATGGGTCATAGTAAAACTTTGGCCTAATAAAGAGTTTTTTCTAATATCATCTGGACATGGACAACAGAATAAGACATGAATTTCATCCTCTTTAGCCAGATGACACAGTCGGCAACCCAACCCATTTTCCCTCTTGATGCTATATCTAACACAGTGACAAGCAATGCTATAAATGCCAAATCTAAATTTAGTTAAAGCTCTTTTTATGTAGTGGTTCATTGTCATGTCAACGTAAACTTCCTTTAAGTACGATGTTTTCAAAAGTCTGTATTGTGGAAACCTATCATTATCATAAATGTGGCTGTGCCAACCCGGCCACCTGCAATCAAACAATCTTTGTTTGAAACTTTAAGAAAACCTGGAACACACTGAACACCTTGATGGTCCCAATCAAAAGCAGATCCATGTGAATTCAGAAACTGTTGAACATTTGTCGCCCATGTTTTCTTACCATTAATGTCTAAACTTCACAGCGACTTGTGTGCTGTTGATGGTAGCCTGCTTTGGACCAGTATTTCATATATTCAACGTACGAATTCATGTAAACTGGGCATCTTCCAAGCTCACCATACACAAGGTCATTAGGAGTTTGAGTGTCAACATTTAAAAAAAACGCTTCATACCAGAGAATTGTACTTCTCTCTCAATAACTAAACCTTTTTGAAATCCCCAAATTTCGGCTCCATATCGCATTATTGGCTGATCCTGAGAATCAAATAATTTACTATAAAGAGTAAAAGAGCAGCCCTCAAGTCTATACAATACAGGCAGAATAGCTATCACTGCTTTTTGTTTTTGTTTTGTGCTCTACTACCTATACCTTGACATGCACGCTCAAAACTAAGTCAAGTTGAAAAATGAATACCAAGATATTCATATGTGTTGACAACTTCTATTTTCTTATTACGCTAATACCATTTCTCATTCCGCGCTAAGTAGCCACCATTACGAAAATCACTAATACTAGTTTTTGGCCATATTCACCGTCAGCTCCAATTTAGAAGCAGACGAATGTAAACTATTTGACTGACTTTGTAATCCAACCAGAGTTTTAGAAAGCAGAATTACATAATCTGCAAATAACAATATGAATAATTCGATCAGATCAAAAGCCACACCTTGACCACCATTTTCAATAATTTCCGACGCACGTTCACTGATAAACAGTTAAAAGAGAAAGGATTACAAACATCCCCTCGTTTTATCGCCCGTGTACAAATTACAACATCTTATATTTTTGCCTCTGATCTAATTCGCACCTTCACATCATTACACATAATTCTTACACAGGTAAAAAGCTTTCCTTCAATACCACTTTTCCATGGAACGGGCCAATCAACTTCCTAGAAACTGAATCAAATGCTTTTTCAAAGCCAACAAAAGCATATCAGGAGAGAGAGAGAGAGAGAGAGAGAGAGAGAGAGAGAGAGAGAGAGAGAGAGAGAGAGAGAGAGAGAGCATATGAGTAAAGATAAAGAGAACATATGAGGATAGAAAGAAAGCCTATATGGACACACACAGAGAGAGAGAGAGGAGAGAGAGAGAGAGAGAGAGAGAGAGAGAGAGAGAGAGAGAGAGAGAGAGAACCTAACTCAGATGTGGACATGAGGCGCAGAGAAGAAAGTAGTCAGTCATGGGGGTACGGAGGGAACTTTTCCATCTCCATAAAGCCCGCCCCATCAGAGGGGGATATTCCAAGGTGTTCACGTCGTTAAAATGGATTCTTTGTGTATTTGCTTTCACAAACAAACAAAAACAATTTATTGAAATGAAAAGAATACTGAAAATGTCTTGAAACTGGATGGATAACAACATCAACAATAACAAAAAGGTGCGTGCTCCAGTTCTCTTGCTGGAAGTCTGACATGACTGTGAACGTTTGGTGAACGTTTCGGACCTTTTGGGCGATAAATGACTTGGACTTCTTTTTTTGTAAGAACGCTAAGCATAGCTGAATATGAAGTACCGTACGCACACACACACACACACACACACACACACACACACACACACACACACACACACACACACACACACATAATCACCACACAATTTTTGTGTTTACTGTTCTCTTCCGTTCTGTGTGGAGACATTAATTTGTAATCCCACTCTGTCTTCGTGTCTGTTTATGTGTTTGTCGACTTCAAGGCAGAACTATAACTCTTTTTTTTTTTTTTGCTGTCCCAACCTCTGCGCCACCTCAGAGGCAGTGCACCCACGCCGCTCATTCCGACACCCCGTCCACAGCCACAGCCCGGTCGGCCCCGCCGCAGCCCCGGCACCGGCAATCCACAGGGAGCAGTCAATTTCAAGTCGTCAAGCGGCAACCCACCGGAGGAGACACTGCACTGCTGCCGAGTCACTTCGGTGGTGTTCAGTGGCGCC
>CM065740.1:52320050-52325050 GCA_033310375.1 Conus canariensis
GACTTTTTATACCCGTCAAATGTGCTAACTGATTGCAATTCTGCTCAGAAAAGACCTTGCTTTCACGTGCATCACATTTTTTTTTCTTGCTGTGTCTGTGTCAAAATCTGGGAGCGACACAAGTTCGATAATTTCTCGGGATTTTTTTGCCTCAGATGCGACGCGGTAGATAACTGCTGACCGACTTTAACATAACAAAAATGCACGAGGAGTAGTATTTGAGAACCGGGTAAGCTTATCCAGCAGAGTTTATTCAATTATCAATATTAATTGGTTTATCAGAGCTTTTTAAAAAATTGCATACAAAAATTAGGGGTGGTACTTCAATTGTTTTTTAGTAGTATATATCTGGCAACCTGGACCCAGGAAGCTGGAAATGTAACAAATCTTGTGTTTTGTGCAGAGAACATTTAATCAGTACTTCTAGATTTAAGAGTGATGTTACAGGAGAGACTTTTCAAATCAGACATTATATGTCGTGCCACACTGCCAATGTAATTTATTTGTTGTTCTGTCGCTCCTGTAAGAATGCGCAGTATGTTGGAGAAACCAAAAATGCCCTCAAAACTAGATTTTATTTACATAGATCACACATATTAAAGAACACAGGCACTCACATCGCTCACCATTTCAACACTGCCGGACACACACTTCAGGATATGCAATGTATACCTATAGAAAAGGTATGTTCAAATGAGTATGATATTAGGATTCGAAGGGGAAAATTCTGGATGAGCAAACTCAAAACTATTTATCCTTTTGGTCTCAATACACTTGAGTAACTCCTCTTCTTTTTGGTTTACAGTCTATCTGCATATTTCCCTATCTACCATTATATTTTATGCTGTCAAGCAGATCTGTGTGCGTGTGTGTGTGTGTGTGTGTGTGTGTGTGTGTGTGTGTGTGTGTGTGTGTGTGGGCGGCGCGCGCGCGCGCGCATGTACGTGTGTGTGTGCGTGAGCATGTGGGCGCGCGCGGTTGCGTGTGTGTGTGTGTGTGTGTGTGTGTGTGTGTGTGTGTGTGTGTGTGTGTGTGCGTGTGTTCGTGTGTGTGTGTGTTCTACGCAGGCGTTCGTGCGTTTGGGTGTTTGTGAGCATGTACACATTGACGTGAGCTCAGAACAATAATGGTTCTCGTGCGTGGTCTCCTTTTCTTCATCCCCCATGAAGCAGGCACCTGGTGGAAGGTTTTCTTTTGCTGCTTCTCCGAACGTGGAATCCCCCCCCCCCCCCCTGCACGCTCTCTCTCTCTCTCTCTCTCTCTCTCTCTCTCTCTCTCTCTCTCTCTCTGCGTGCGTGCGTGCGTGTATGTGTGTCTTCCAAATTCTGTACGTACTTTGTCATATTCATTTTACTGTCTGTTTTTATACATGCTAATTCTTGTACGTTGTAGTACATTTCCATATGTTCCCCCAGCCCAGCCCACGTCCCACCCCCACTCTCTCCTTCCCCTTCATTATTGTTATTTTCATTTTTATTTTTTGTTTGTTTATTTTTATTATTACTTTTTCTTTTTTTTTCCCCATTTCTCATCTAATTTCATTTGATGTTCCATTATGATTGCATGACCGCTTTGTTTGCTTGTTTGCTTTCTTACATTATTTCATTTCACTGCATGTTGTAGTCCCTACTCAGGGCGAGGACTGGATGTAAAAAAAGCACGTCAGTGCTTATCTATTATCCTCGTAAATAAAGAATTTTGTCTTCTCTCTCTCTCTCTCTCTCTCTCTCTCTCTCTCTCTCTCTCTCTCTCTCTCCCTCTCTCTCCACTTCCCCCTTCTTGCATCACCGCTCCGTTCCTCCTCCCGTCCACTCACCTACTCCACGCATGTTACCAACAAACAATCACACATCACAGTCCTCTCAACCCGAGAACCCTCCTACTCTTCCCCATTCTCCGGCCGACCCACACTACTCGGAAGTCTTTCCTCCCCTCCCTACCACCACTCTAAACCCCACCCACCCACTCCAACGACCGGACAGTAAGCCCACTACCACGCGGGGAACTAATTCGTATGGTAGTAGAGAGAACTACACTTCGCCTCCACAACCAACACCCATGATGCCACCGCCAATGTATCCTTCAATGTTCTTCCCTTCTTTTCCTCGTAGCTTCCCACCTGCCTTTTGGCAGTGGCCACACTTCATGCCAATGCCACCAAACTATGGCCAGTTCTAGACTTGAATCAGTGTGTGTGTGGTGTGTGTGTGTGTGTGTGTGTGTGTGTGTGTGTGTGTGTGTGTGTGTGTGTATGCGTGTGCGTGTGTGTGCGTGTGCGTGTGTGCTATATGTATATATACACTAGTGTGGAAAGTGCAGAGTTTGAACTATATGCATCTGCCAATGTGGACTGTGTAATTCCGAATCTGCCGACCATCTGATAAGCTGAGAAGAAAAAGTGGTTGCGAACTACATTATTAGCATTTCTGAAGAAAGCAAGACTTTTATATCATAGTTTTATTGTACCTGAATGGTGTGTGAGCACGCTCAGAAACCTCCTGTGGTGTAGATAAAGCTTCGGTGACACTTGCCACAAGCGTGTTACGTAACTTTATGAATTTAACTTTTGTGCTTTTTCATATTCATTATCCTTTTTCATTGAGCATTGTTGGATTTGGTGTGTAAGTGTGTTGTATCACACTTATTTGTAGTTTTGACTTGCTTGTTTCTCATTTTCATTATCCTTTTGAATTGAAGATAGTTGTTGTGTGTGTATACCATACGGACACATTGAGTTTGTATTCAAGTGTATCCTTGCTATATTAGTTTTAGTTGCACAAATGGTGCAATCATCTTCAAAGTGGCCACAGGAAGACGGACTACGTATTGGACATCTTAATATAAACCATATACAAAACAAGTTACAGGAGGTACCCACTATACTGTATAATCAAGACAAACCCTTTCATATATTTGGCTTCACTGAATCAAGACTTTCAGATATTGTCCCTGATGCCACTGTCTTAATCTCTGGCTACAATATTGTACGCAGAGATCCCACCGAATCCAAATCTACAGGCATATTACTTTACGTTCATGAAACATTAAACGCCCAACGTTTGTATGATCTTGAAAGTTTTGGAATTGAAGCAGTTTGGTTAGTAATCAAGTTGAAGAGAACAAAACCCATCAAAATAGGATTTGTATATCGAAACCCAGCGGAAAATGCTGGTTGGATGGACAAGTTTACGGCCAAGATGGATGCAGCATCACTTGATGCCACAGAATTAATGCTTTTAGGTGATTTCAACATTGATCTATTGAAGGGCCAAACATCATGGTCAGATAGGACCACCTCATACAACTTATCCCAAATTATAGACATGCCAACCAGAGTAACATTCACTAGCAAAACATTAATTGACCACATCTATCTTTCTGAACCACAAAACGTCATTGAGAAATGTGTGCCTTTGAATGGATGCAGCGACCACTTTCCAGTATGCATTACGTGGAAAAGAAGTGGAATCAAAATTCCTAAAACTGGCCACAAACACATCACTTACAGATCTTTTCGACACTTCCACGAAGATACCTTTCTCACTGACCTCATGAATTCCCCCTTTATAAATGTTTATAATTATACTGATCCAAGAAAAGCGCTTGAGTATTGGCTACACACGTTTAATTCTGTTTATGACAAGCATGCGCCATTCAAAACGCGTCGAGTTAAACATAGTGCACAACCAAAGTGGATGACTGATGAAATACAAGCTGCCCGTTTCTTACGCGACGATCTGCTTGAAGCAGAAGGGAAGTCGGATGGATTTAAAAGGCAACGTAATAAAGTCAATTCACTCAAACGGACAGCAAAAATGAATTTTTTTCGTGAACTTGTAGCCAACAAACAAAATTCGGAGTCCATATGGCAAGCAATAAATGAACTTACGAATAAAACTTCACAGTCGACAAGTCCCATTACCAGCATAACAACAAATGAACTCAACCAACACTTTACAACAGTTGCAGAACACATTGTCAAAGAAAAGAATACTGACTCAAATGAATTACAAAAAAAAATTTTTTTTGCAATGCTATGAACATTCGTCCAGCAACACCAGTTCCGCCTATGACAGTTAGTGATGTTTGCCAAGCTTTATGCCAATTGAAGCAGACAGGAAGCCGCGGACTTGACGGGATTGATGGAAAAATACTGAAACTATCAGCATCTGTTATATGCGAAACTCTTACCTACATTTACAATTTATGCATTGATAAATGTCACTTTCCCGCTCAGTTCAAAGTTGCAAAAGTAATACCCATTTTCAAATCTGGAGACAAATCTGAACCATCCAACTACAGATCTATATCTATTTTGCCAGTTCTGTCCAAGCCCTTGGAAAAACACATAAATAAACATCTTTGCCACCATTTTGACTCCTCCAACCTACTAAATAAAAATCAATCAGGATTCAGGAAAAATCATTCTTGCCATACAGCGCTTACAAACCTAGTAATCAATGGCTAGCCAGTGTTAATGAGAATAAATATTGTGGCGCACTGTTTGTTGATTTTGCAAAGGCTTTTGATGTAATTGACCACAAACTGTTATGCAGGAAGCTTTTATTATATGGTATAAAAGGAAATACCTTCCAACTGATAACATCATTCCTAGAAGATCGTCAACAAATCGTTTGTGTCAACAACAATTTATCAGAGAAGCTACCTATCCAACATGGCGTACCCCAGGGTTCTGTGTTAGGTCCGTTGCTGTTCTCAGTTTATATAAATGATCTCCCTCTTTATATTGAGGATTCATGTGAACTCTTTTGTGATGATACCACTGTCGATACAAGTAGCTCCAGCTTGGAAGCTGTTTTCACTTCATTACAGAAGAATGCTGACATCTTAAGTAATTGGTGCAATGTAAATCACATGTCACTGAATCCTAACAAAACAAAACTAATGCTGTTAACAACAAGGCAGAGAAGACAAAACATAACCACACAGCCCCCATCTGTTTTTATCAATAATCAGGAAATTGAAGTGGTGGATAGCCA
>CM065740.1:52330050-52332550 GCA_033310375.1 Conus canariensis
GTATGTCTACGCGTTTTGCTTGGAACATGTGGAATTTCAGAGTTAGTTTTCGATGAATGAGGAAAATCTGTTTCTTGCTCGAGTTATAGTGAAAAGCCCTCGAAATGTCTGTTTAAATTTATTCATTTATTTATCTATCTACACACACACACACACACCACGCACGCACGCACGCACGCACACACATACACATGCACACTGACACGCGCGCGCACGTGCAGAGAGTGAGAGAGAGAGAAGAGAGAGAGAGATTGATTGATTGATTGATCTCTAATACGCGAGGATGAAGATTTTAGGCCAAAGCCTGGTCTTACAATCTGTTGTTGTCATGCATACATTATTTCAACACGTATCATTCATACTGACAATTCAAGATGGCAACACTGTAACTTAATCTGATTCTACAATAATAAGCAGGCTGTTCATAAAAGTAATAATGGCATGGTGGGTAGTCAACGAGAAGGAAACTTACAAAACAAAACAAACAAAAACAAACAAACAAGCAAACAAACAGATATATATATATATATATATATATATAATATATATATATATATATACATATACACATTAATACATATCTATATATAGAGAGAAACAGAAGCCGTTTGGCTTACAGGTCGAAGTGAACGAGGTTTCAAACAAGAACGACAACTGGCAGAAGTCCAAACCGGAAAACAATTCAAACCGCTAAGCCACCAGAGGGACGCAACGGCCATTGACGTCACACCAGCCTCGAACCGGATCTCCTCAAGACAGGAAAAACAACAAGCAAACAAAGTAAACAAAGGTGAAACAGCAAGCAAACAAAGTAAACAAAGGTGAAAAAACAAGAGCAGGTGAACAGGTCCTCAGTCACTCTAAAAAATGATTCAACAGGGTTGGGATTAGGAGGAAATACAAGGTTAAAGGTCTACTTTAGAGGTTTTCGATAACTGGTCAGCTTATGCAGAAATATGAAATGTTTGATAAACTGGTAAAATAAACATCGATTCACTCCCGATCACACGAAATCGATCCGCGAAAGTGGGCATTTTCACCTGTAATCAAGAAAACGGGAGGTAATCAACTAAATCTTGGCATGGCTTAACTGCTCTTGGGTATGACGTCACATGAGTGTCAGCGACGGCGACAGAAAGCGATTCTGATGGTTCTTGCACATCTCGCTCGGTATTTAATTTATCATGTAAAAGCAGTGACTGTGATTGCGACAGCCAATGTGACTCTGGGGATGTTTCTGCAAGGCCTTTACCTTATCAGTTTGAACGCTAAGTTCTTTTTACCACGTCAGTTCCAGCTGGACCACGGAAACGAGCTATTCAGTTCCAGCTGGACACCCGAACACAGCATTCCGAAGGCGTACGGACTTTACCGAAGTGTCGAGGGAGGCTTCCGACTGACTTCATGATGCGATCACGCGTGGACAGCGAGCGGAGATTCTCCTTCCTCAAGCCTTAACGTGTTCATTCAATTTAACAAGTGTGATCTGTCCATAGATAAGAACAGAATAAACGTGCGACTATCGTACTCATCTGTACGAGCTCACCACTCCGCCTTCAAAGTATACGCGCACAATGCAGATGAAGTTTTTGATCCACTCGAACGGGCTCGGCAATTGTCGGAATAGCTCGTTTCCGCGGTCCAGCTGGAACTGACGTGGTAAAAAGAACTCAGCGGCCCGGCATGGTTGCACGAACCGAATCCACTTCTTTCGAGTATCTGGATCAAATAGAAATGTGTGCAAAGAATATCCGTCTCCTGCTGAGCTGTTGCACTCGTCTACAGCACAATATCTGCCACCCCCTCGTGACTTTTTAGGCTATGGGGGATCGCAACTCGTGTTGATTTCACTTGGTGTTGGTTTGTTGTGTAGGTCGCGGCTGACGGCCAGTCCATCAAGTGACGTCACGGTTTTCGGTCTACCGCGCGGGGTTTGAACAGGTGTGCAAAAGTCGTTTTTTATCTATTAAATTCTTCCGGCGATTTAAAAAAAAAATGAGTACCATACTGTAGTTATATGACATGTAGACCTGTTTTTAACAAATTAAAGAGAGAGAGAAGAGAGAGAGAGAGAGAGAGAGAGAGAGAGAAGAAGAGCGATGTCGCAGTAAAAATATAAAATCCTTCTCTGTCATCGTGTCCTGGTCGGGCATAGGCGGAATACGGAACTCAATCAATGATTCTCGCTGATGTCATTTCTTTCCTCTCTAACTTTCTTTTTTTTTACTTGTTTTTTTTTTTATTATTAATTTTCATTATTATCATTTTTTTCAGAGGCTGACAACGTGTTCCTCTCTTCTCCATAACATACTTATATCTGTCGTTTGTTTGTCGTGTCCTGACTAAAGAAGACCAATTCGTCAAGGCTCGGTACTTCGAGGTTCGATACCTCCCTTTTGCGGCTCACCACTTTTTTTCTATTCAAAGCGAAATAACTCTATAAAATGCCAACGTGTGCAATATTGACAGAGTACTCTCCCCTAAAACAGCGCCTACGTTC
>CM065740.1:52337550-52342550 GCA_033310375.1 Conus canariensis
CAAAAAGAACCCCTGTTATATCTTATTCTTTTTGTCTTTTTTCTTATCTTTCTTTTTTCTGTCTCATTTTCTCTGTCATTCCAGTGACGTTATCCCCACACTGTTCGTTCCAAGGTCCCCAAAGCACATCCACTCCACAGTTTGTCCTGTAGCAGCCCGTCAAGACAGGCACAACAAACAATCAAAATTCAAGTCGCCATGAGGGCGCCCACCAGAGGAGACACTGCACTGTCACCGGTTGGCTTTGGTGGTGTTCCGTGGTGTCGCTCTGGCCCAAGGTACGTGGGACACCACCCACCCGCCCCCTTCTAACGACAATCATCGTTTAAACGAGGGGCCAGTGTGAATGAACGTCCTCTTCCGGAGAGCGCCACCATGTCCGTCCAGCGACAGTCCTCGTGACCTTGACCGATACCGACCACCTCGAGGAACTCAGCAACGACCCTTACGTAGGGAGGACATCCAAACTGGGGTCACCATGAGAACAGGGCATGAAGGGCCACAGAAGTTAATGCTGTTCAATGATTATGAGAATGATGAAAATGACGCTAGGAAGCTCAATTCCAGCCAGAGTCTAAATGACAGGACTGCACTCTAATCTTTCTTTCATAACATAGTCATGATTCAGCCAGGCCGAGAGAAACGTACACTTGCAGTGTTGGTTAGGCAATGTGTGCACATCTCAGAGTGGTGCCTCCGTGAAGTCAATGAACTAAAACTGTAGGGTTCCAGTCATCTCAGCTGAGCCCACAGAACCCAACTCTGGGTCGACGACACAGGCCAGGGCAAACAAACCCCACAGATAAATCTATCCGATGAAGACTCGAACCAATGACCGCCCAGCCCCCGAATCCGCGAAGCCAACCACTGCAACATGGCGGCTGGAAGGCCATCATATTTGGTTACACGTTTTGAAAGGGGAAAAAGAGTGCGGCTACCTTTGACAACGAACACAGAGGAACGGACCAAAAACGACGTAACAAAGGTGAACTAAAGTTAAGGAAAAATACACACAAAAAGCAAGATACCTCCAAAAGTCAAAGAGAGTGCCAGGAGAGAGGGATTTGTCTCCCCTTCCCTCTCTCCGGTGAAAATCCTCAAGACACGTCCCTCAGTCTCTGTGAAGAACCATGAAGACGTCACTGTTGATGTTCACCAGATGAGACGTCACTGTTGTGTTCCGATAACACGACGTTGATTGCCCATAAGACGTCACTGTTGATTGGTTCACACAGATAAGACGTCACTGTTGATTGGTTCACACAGATGAAGACGTCACGTTGATTGGTTCACACAGATGAAGACGTCACTTGATTGGTTCACACAGATGAAGACGTCACTGTTGATTGGTTCACACAGTGAAGACGTCACCGTTGATTTGGTGCCCACAGATGAAGACGTCACTGTTGATTGGTACACACAGATGAAGACGTCACTGTTCATTGGTGCACACAGGTGAAGACGTCACTGTTGATTGGTTCACACAGATGAAGACGTCACTGTTGATTGGTACACACAGATGAAGACGTCACTGTTGATTGGTTCACACAGATGAAGACGTCACTGTTGATTGGTACACACAGATGAAGACGTCACCGTTGATCGGTTGCACACAGATGAAGACGTCACCGTTGATCGGTTCACACAGATGAAGACGTCACTGTTGATTGGTTCACACAGATGAAGACGTCACTGTATGATTGGTTCACACAGATGAAGACGTCACTGTTGATTGGTTCACACAGATTAAGACGTCACGTTGATTGGTTCACACAGATGAAGACATCACCGATGATTGGTTCACACAGATGAAGACGTCACCGTTGATTGGTTCACACAGATGAAGACGTCACCGTTGATTGGTTCCACACTGATAAAGACGTCACGTTGATTGGTTCACACAGATGAAGACGTCACCGTTGATTGGTTCACACTGATGAAGACGTCACGTTGATTGGTTCACACAGATGAAGACGTCACTGTTGATTGGTGCACACAGATGAAGACGTCACTGTTGATTGGTTTACATAGATGAAGACGTCACTGTTGATTGGTTCACACAGATGAAGACGTCACTGTTGATTGGTTCACACAGATGAAGACGTCATCGTTGATTGGTTCACACAGATGAAGACGTCACCGATGATTGGTTCACACAGATGAAGACGTCACTGTTGATTGGTTCACACAGATGAAGACGTCACCGTTGATTGGTTCACACTGATGAAGACGTCCTGTTGATTGGGTCACACAGATGAAGACGTCCTGTTGATTGGTTCACACTGATGAAGACGTCACCGTTGATTGGTTCACACAGATGAAGACGTCACTGTTGATTGGTGCACACAGATGAAGACGTCACTGTTGATTGGTTCACACAGATGAAGACGTCACTGTTGATTGGTTCACACAGATGAAGACGTCACTGTTGATTGGTGCACACAGATGAAGACGTCACTGTTGATTGGTGCACACAGATGAAGACTGTTGATTGGTTTACATAGATGAAGGCGTCACTGTTGACTGGTTCACACAGATGAAGACCTCTCTGTTGATTGGTGCACACTGTCTGCGGCTTTGCCAGTCCAGCACTGTAAAGGCTCTGACAGCCTCCACATTCTACCCCTCTCTCTGTCTCTCTCTGTGTGCATGTGACCTTTGACCCGCAGGCAGCACGTGCAGCGGGCTAGTCCAGCACGGCGGGTCTCTGGCGCTGCAGGGTGGCCGCTCTGTTGACGTTGCCGTTGGCCTGCAGCATGGTCTTCAGGTGGTCCGCCAGCTGCTGCCGCTGCTGCTCCACCCGCTCCAGACGATCCTCCTCCTGCAGCCACACCCCGGGTGGAACATCAGGCGGAGGGAACAGGGAGGAGAGGAGGGGGAGCACGGGAAGAAGGGGGGGGGGGGGTGTGTGTGAAGGGAAATGGGTGTGGAGGAGAAAGGAAGAGTCTGAAGGACTGATAAGGTGAGGGTGAGGATGGGGGGGGGGGGGGGGGGGGGGGGGGAGGAAGCAAATGAATGAAGAGGGTATCATGGGGAAGAGATGAAAAAATGGGGAAAAAGATAAAGGATAGGGGTAGCAAGGTGTGTGTGTGTGTGTGTGTGTGTGTGTGTGTGTGTGTGTGTGTTGTGTTGTGTGTGTGTGTGTGTGTGTGTGTGTAGGTGTGTGTGTAGGTGTGTGTGTGTGTGTTGTGTGTGTAGTGTGGTGTGTGTGTGTGTGTGTGTGTGTGTGTGTGTGTGTGTGTGTGTGTGTGTGTGTGTGTGGTGTGGTGTGTGTGTTATGTGTGTGTAATATGTGTGTGTGTGTGTGTGTGTGTGTGTGTGGTGTGTTAGGTGTGTGTGTGTGTGGTGTGTGTGTGTGTGTGTGTGTGTGTGTTAGGGGTGGGGTGAGAAGGAAAGGGGGGGGGAGGAGGGGAGAGCTGGGAGACAAGTGAAAGGGGTAGGAAACTAGGAATTAGGGTGGGCAGGGGGAGAGAAAGTCCGAGTTAGGAATGTGGTGGGAAAAGGAAAAGAACTGGGGGGGGGGGGGGGGGGGGGGGATGGGAAGGTTGTGTGTGTGTGTGGATGGGGGGGGGGAGGGGGTGATGTATAGAAGTGAGAGCGGCAAGGGGAAAAGGGAGAGTACAGGGAGAGACTGAGAGCGTCCCCTCAGCAGTTATAACCGCCTTCATGTTTCCAAAACAACAACAACCATTACAACAGCAATAGCCACAATAATAACCACTACAATCACCACAACAAGCACTACTAGTGCCGCTGTCATTACAACAACAACAGTAACCACATCGATACAAGGACAGGAACAACAACCATTACAAAGACCTTCACGTCAAGTACCATCACAACAATAATCACAACAATCGATAACAGCAGCAGGAACAACAACCATTACAACAACAGGAACATCAGCCACCACCACCACCACCATCATCACAACTACCACCACCACCACCTCCACACGGAACCTTGGTTTGTAAACTTATTCGCAGGACTTTTCAGGTCATGGGAGTCAGAGCCAATGTTAACTTCAAGGGAAACAAAATCCCCCTGCTTTGAAACGGCCTGTCGAAGATTCGACCCAGCAACTCCAGGATCATCAGGATCCGGCGCTCGACCAGTTGAGCCACTCCGGCCCCTATGTTTTTTTCTATGTCTGGATCTGATTTACAGAGAATGCAGAACCCTCCCTTGTCACAACCTCTGTCAGAGTTCTGTAGTCACAAGAGTGTCAATATACAGGAGTGTGCTTTTCATTGCAACACTCTTCATCCATTGACGACACACAAACCAAACTGAACGCCCATCTTGCGCCGGAAAAGAGAAGATAACTGACTGCTTGTTCTTCGTTTACATTGCCCTGAATGTCCATCAAGCCTGAGGAAGACCTAAGAGGTCGAAACGCATCGTGTTTTGTCTTGTAACTCGTCTGTTGTTTTTTAGGAGGACTCACTAAGAATTATTCTTCAAACTGGCGGAGCAATTGTCTAATAACTTTGTCCTTTGTTTTTGGCGGGAATTCACTATGAATTATTCTTCAAACTGGCGAAGCAATTGTCTGATAACTTTGTCCTTTGTTTTTGGCGGGAATTCACTAAGAATTATTCTTCAAACTAGCGGAACTAATTGTCTTATAACTTTGACATTTGTTTTTGGCGGGACTCACAAAGAATTATTCTTCAAACTGGCGGAGCAATTGTCAGAGCTTTATCCTTTGTTTTTGGCGGGGACTCACTAAGAATTATTCTTCCAACGGGCGGAGCACCACCATCATCCCCACCCCACTCACCGCCTGCTCGTCCTCCGACTCCTCATCGGAGCCCTTCTTCATGCGCTTGGCGTTGGTCCTGGCGATGTTGCCGCCGTCCCTGGTGGAGAGGAACTTGAGGTACAGCCCCAGCTTCTTCTTGTGCTCCTCGTGCTTCTCGATCTCGCTCTCGATCTCCTCGAAGATGTCACCCTTCCGCTTGGGTTTCTCCTCATCCCTGGGGGAGGACGGGGCTGCC
>CM065740.1:52352550-52355050 GCA_033310375.1 Conus canariensis
TGGCTCAAATCTATGGTAGGGCTCAAAAGGCTGACGTGGGTATTGTAGTGTTTTAGAGATGTAGTGTTTTAGTGATGTAGTGTTTTAGTGATGTAGTGTTCTAGTGCAAAATTCTAACTGTGGCGCGTGGCATGTACATTCATTTTCAAATTCTTAAAATTTCATTCAAAACTAGCATTAGCCCCCTCCTACCCCCCTCTCCCCCCCCCCTCCTCTCCGTCCTGTCATCAGTTTTGAACAGAAACCACCAAATAACGAGACTAAAAGAAGAGATGAGACCTTGTTAGTGGTCTTTTCTTTGAAATTCCGGTACGGTGTTTCACTTTTCACCATCCTATCAAAGCTGATTATGTGATACTTTCTTGGCTTTTATTTTCCTTTTTTTTAAAAGACAGTTTGATGCTTTAGGAGCCAATGATAATCCAGCATGTACAATAAGTCTATGCAATGTGGAGGTGTGTGTGTGTGTGTGTGTGTGTGTGTGTGTGTGTGTGTGTGTGTGTGTGTGTGTGTGTGTTCCCTCTTCCCCATCCTTTCTTATTCCCCTGTTCTCCCCCCAGCACACACACACACACACACACACACACACACACACACACACACACACACACACACACACACACACAGTGTGTTCTCTCTCTCTCTCTCTCTCTCTCTCTCACAGAGTGTTCTCTCTCTCTCTCTCTCTCTCTCCCACACACACACACACACACACACACACACACACACACACACACACACACACACACACACACACTTCTCTCCTTCCCTTCTCACTTTCTTGAAAACTGTAATACCTGTGGACTCTTTCGCATCCCAGTGGAAGTGAGTGATGGAAACAATGGCAAGTTGTGGGTAGCTGGTGGAATGGTGATGGGTGTGTGGGTGGTAGAGGGATGGGGAATTCCATCTAACATGTTGCACTGTAAACACTTTCCCAATACCATTTTGTACATCTCTTACACTGTCCATTTCTGTATGATTTTCTGCTGTGCAGATGATCAGAAAGCAGAAGAGAAGTCTTCATTCAGGTCAGGATATGTTTATATTAGGGTGCGCGCGCGCGCGCGTGCGTGTGTGTGTGTCTGTGGTTTTGGTGGTAATCGTGGCAGAGATGTGTGTGTGTGTGTGTGTGTGTGTGTGTGTGTGTGTGTGTGTGTGTGTGTGTGTGTGTGTGTGCTTGGTGGTAATGGTGGCAGAGGTGGTGTGTGTGTGTGTGTGTGTGTGTGTGTGTGTGTGTGTGTGTGTGTGTGAGTGTGTACATGCATCTATGTCTATCCCCTCCCCCCCTCGCCTCTTCTCACATCGCAGCGCACCCTTCCTCCCACTCCTCACCCACTCCCTCTCCCCCCACCCCCCATCCCCCCTCTCACTGCACCCTCCATCCTGCTGTCCCCTCCATTTTCTTTTTCTCTCTTATGAACAGCTCCTGCACTCTTTCGACTGTTTTGAAATGTAGATTGCTGTTCAACATAGACACACACACATGCACTGACTTAAGCAGTATTTAGCAAAGAATGATTTTCACGTGAACACTGCTATAAGATTAAAACTATGCTTTCTTGATAATAAGACACTTGTCATAGACTGTCCCATGTGGGGAAAAAAAGGATGATTTTCTGCCTCCTGTCACAAAAATCATGTTTTTAAGGGCGAAGGTTTGGGGGAAAAAATGACCAACAAATCACTTCTGATATAAAGATACCTTTTGTCATAACAAGAGAAATGAACATGTATGAGAGTAGTTCCCAGCAAATTTGACAGCTGTCCATCCGGCATGAATATAGATTTTTTAAGAATGAGTTTTGGGTTGTGTCAGAGTTGGCGGAAGGGAGACAACTGTCAGTGCAGTGGCTTCACTCTGCTCTCATTACATTGCACACACTGTAACATGAGTCCGAGCAGGTCATTGTATATACAGATGGAGAGGCTTTTTTGTCACATCTTTTTTCTCTGTTACTTGGGGGTGATTCCAAAAATTTTCAGTAGGCCTTTGTAAGCCTAAGCTGTAATATCAGTAAGCGATCATTATTGCCACGTGGTAGGCTATCCAGCTTCTGGGCAAACTTTGTGCAAGGGCCTGTCAACGCTTTGGACTTACAATCTGTCTTGGTAAGACCGCGGCCATGTTCCCACCTTCACCGTCCGCTGCTGGCAGTGCTCCACCATCATCTGTCGTCATCAACAACACAGAGCTCAAAACTGTGGCCAAGTTCTGCTATTTGGGCAGCACTGTAAGCAGCAATGGATCTCTGGATGCAGAAGTGATGTTGCGCATCTCAAAGGCCAGGTCTGCCTTTGGCAGACTCTCAAAGAGTCTGTGGCAAGACCATGGCATCCGACTGTGCCCAAAGGTTGCCGTGTACAGAGCTGTGGTTCTGAGTGCTCTCCTCTACTGTTGTGAGACGTGGACCGCGTACTGCCGACACATCCAACAACCCGAACCGTTCCATCAAGGATGCTTGTGCAAGATCTGCAGCATCAATTGCCAAGACAGAGT
>CM065740.1:52362550-52440050 GCA_033310375.1 Conus canariensis
TCTCTCTCTCTCTCTCTTTCTCTCTCTCTCTCTCTCTCTCTCTCTCTCTCTCTCTCTCTCATATCTTCCGTGCCACTTCGGTGGCATACACCTACCCCGCTCATTCGGAATCCTCATCCACAAGCGAAATATATATGAACATGTACATGGGAGTCTGTGTGTGTGTGTGTGTGTGTGTGTGTGTGTGTGTGTGTGTGTGTGTGTGTGTGTGTGACTCTGTGTCTCTCTGTCTCTCTGTCTCTGTCTCTGTCTCTGTCTCTCTCTCTCTCTCTCTCTCTCTCTCTCTCTCTCCAGAAAAAAAAAACAAACAAAACATATGAGAAGATTAATAAGAACGCACAGTGGCTACATTTTGGTGTCAGGTGTATTGGGTGTCTGTGGTGTCAGATGCACGGTATGTATATGGTGTCATGTGTATGGGGTGTCTGTGGTGTCAGATGCACGGTATGTATATGGTGTCATGTGTATGGGGTGTCTGTGGTGTCAGATGCACGGTATGTATATGGTGTCATGTGTATGGGGTGCCTCAGGGTTCTGTACTTGGGCCAGTCCTTTTTGTGCTGTATGCTAGTCCTGTGTCTGACGTCATCAGTGGTCACGCCATGTCGCATGAAAGCTTTGCTGACGATACTCAGCTTCATCAGTCGGCTCCCATTGCTGAAACTGACTCACTGATTTCTCGGACGCGGGGCTGCATTGCAGACCTGAAGGACTGGATGACAACCAACAAACTACAACTAAACGACGACAAGACGGAACTCATGTTCGTGACAAAACAGCCTAACCATCCTTCTCTGCCTTCAACTGTCACTATCAATGACTGTGCTGTCTCTGTCTCCACCTCTGTCCGCAGTCTAGGGGTCATACTTGACCAATCCCTCTCCTTTGAGAAACAGGTTTCAAATATTTGCAAGATTGCCTATTTAGAACTAAGAAGAATCAGCTCTGTACGTCACCTTCTCTCTACAGATGCTACAAAAACTCTCATTTGTGCATTTGTCTTATCTAGAATAGATTACTGCAACTCACTTTTGGCCGGCCTTCCAAAATACCTGATAGAAAGATTACAGCGAATCCAAAATCATGCAGCCCGAGTCGTCTGTAGAGCAAGAAAACATGCTCACATTTCGCCTCTCCTCCACTCTCTTCACTGGCTATCTGTCTCAAACCGTATCTCGTACAAAATCTCAACTCTCACTTTCTCTGCTCTCTTTGAAAATGGACCTTCTTATCTCTCAGATCTCCTTAAAATCTACACCCCCTCTCGACAACTACGCTCCTGTGCTGACGACCGCATTCTGCGAATGACTCGCTTCAGGACTACTACTGGTGAAAGATCTTTCTCTTTTCAAGCTCCAGCGACGTGGAACAGACTGCCAGACTGTCTCAGACATTCAGATTCTATCTCTTCTTTCAAGTCTAAACTTAAAACCCATCTATTTTCTCATAATTAGTCAATGCTGTGGGGAGAGGGGGGGGGGGGGGGGGGTACAACCTAACTCACAGCCGTCTGGGCCTTTTCAAATGTAGCGTATGTGTATGTTCTCTATTATATGTATTTGTTGTATGATTGAACGTTATAGGATTAAGTTTTTGTAGTGATATTTGAAGAATAAGTGAATATCACATTGGTAGGATTAGGATTTGTTAGTTATTGTAGTAATAGTATTTGTAGTTGGGTGTAAGGTGTATTATTGTATATGAGAAGGGTGAATGTAGTATGACTTTGTAAAGCGCTTAGAGGAATTCGTTTGATTAAGCGCTATATAAGAAATCATTATTATTATTATTATATGGGGTGTCTGTGGTGTCAGATGCACGGTATGTATATGGTGTCATGTGTATGGGGTGTCTGTAGTGTCAGATGCACGGTATGTATATGGTGTCATGTGTATGGGTGTCTGTGGTGTCAGATGCACGGTATGTATATGGTGTCATGTGTACTGGGTGTCTGTGGTGTCAGATGCACGGTATGTATATGGTGTCATGTGTACTGGGTGTCTGTGGTGTCAGATGCACGGTATGTATATGGTGTCATGTGTACTGGGTGTCTGTGGTGTCAGATGCACGGTATGTATATGGTGTCATGTGTATGGGGTGTCTGCGGTGTCAGATGCATGGTATGTATATGGTGTCAGGTGTATTGGGTGTCTGTGGTGTCAGATGCACGGTATGTATATGGTGTCATGTGTACTGGGTGTCTGCGTGTTCAGATGCACGGTATGTATATGGTGTCATGTGTATGGGGTGTTTGTGGTGTCAGATGCACGGTATGTATATGGTGTCATGTGTATGGGGTGTCTGTGGTGTCAGATGCACGGTATGTATATGGTGTCAGGTGTATTGGGTGTCTGTGGTGACAGATGCACAGTATGTATATGGTGTCATGTGTACTGGGTGTCTGGGTGTCAGATGCACGGTATGTATATGGTGTCAGTGTATGGGGTTGTACGCGATCGATGTCAAATGTGTAGGTGTATGTCGTGTCAGTGGTGTGGATTGTAAGTGGTGTCAGGTATGACTGTAGTGGTGTCAGTGGTATAGAGTGAAGTGGTGTCAGTGGTATGCTGTAATGGGTGTCAGGTGTAACAGTGTAATGGTGTCAGGGTATGGGTGTCTGTGGTGACAGATGCACGTGTTAGTCTGTGATGTCAGATGCACGGGATGCTGTGATGTCAGATGCACGGGATGTCAGTGTATGGTCAGATGCAGGGATGTTGTATGTGTCAGATGCAATGGGGTGTCTGTGATGACAGATGCACGGGATGTCTGTGATGTCAGATGCACGGGATGTCTGTGATGTCAGATGCACGGGTGTCTGTGATGTCAGATGCACGGGGTGTCTGTGATGTCAGATGCACGGGATGTCTGGATGTCAGATGCACGGGGTGTCTGTGATGTCAGATGCATGGGGTGTCTGTGATGTCAGATGCATGGGGTGTCTGTGATGTCAGATGACGGGGTGTCTGTGACGTCAGATGCACGGGGTGTTGTCGTGTCAGATAGCACGGGGTGTCTGTGAGTCAGATGCACGGAGTGTTTGTCGTGTCAGATGACGGGGTGTCTGTGATGTCAGATGCACGGGTGTTTGTTGTGTCAGATGCACGGGGTGTCTGCGATGTCAGATGCACGGGGTGTAGGGGTGTCAGATGCACGGAGTGTCTGCGATGTCAGATGCACGGGGTGTTATGTGGTGTCAGATGCACGGGTGTACTGCGTGTCAGATGCACGGGTATCTGTGGGGTCAGATGCACGGGATGTCTGTGGTGTCAGATGCACGGATCGTATAGGATTGTGTCAGATGCACGGGTGGATGTAGATACGTGGTGTTTGGTGTCAGATGCACGGGGTGTCTGTGGTGTCAGATGCACGGGATGTCTGTGGTGTCAGATGCACAGGATGTATGTGATGTCAGATGCACGGGGTGTATGTGGTGTCAGATGCACAGGCCAGGCTGTATGTGATGTCAGATTTCCGGGGTGTTTCTGGTGTCAGTCAGGGGTGTCGGTTGTAACGGGGGGAGGGAAGGGTGGGATGCCGTGCTCTTCCAAGCAGTTCATCCACTGTGAACCCCACCTGGAGCCCACCTGGTGCCCACCCGAGCCCACCCGGAGCCCACCCGGAGCCCACCTGGAGCCCACCTGGAACCCACCTGGACCCCACCCGAGCCCACCCGGAACCCACCCGGAGCCCACCTGGAGCCCACCTGGAGCCCACCTGTACCCCACCCGAGCCCACCCGGAACCCACCCGGAGCCCACCTGGAGCCCACCTGGAACCCACCTGGAGCCCACCTGGACCATACCCGGAGCCCACCTGGACCCCACCCGGAGCCCACCCGGAGCCCACCGGAGCCCAGCTCTCACCATCCACTCCCTGCAGCCGGGCGTGAAGGACGAGGAGGAGTCTGGGTAAAATATGGGGTACGCTGGGAAATCCAGGGGGTAGTCCAGGGGCAATTCGTAGAGAGGCGGGCGGCGGGTGGCGGGGGGGGGGGGGGGGGGGTGGGTGGATGCAGGGAAAACGAGACACAGGGTAATGAAGTTGGGAGTGAAGAGAAGGGGAAGGTGGGAAGTCTTGTCGCCATGGCGTAGATGTCCCTCGTAGTAGGACATAATCAGCTCTGACGTACGCACGCGCGCGCGCGCGCGCGCGCACACACACACACACACACACACACACACACACACACACACACACACACACACACACACACCAAAAAGAAGCCAGAAAAGACAGATTAACATCGAATAGGGACCCCCTGGCTGAACCACAATTACCCGATGGCTCAAATTACTCAAATGTGGTACATTATATCCCCCCGCCCCATCTCCTCGTAAGCCGCATCTCGATTCCAAGGGTTAGCAGTCATATTCTCATGAATGATTTTAAATCGAAGAGAACTGACTCAAAAGGTGACATTTCTCAATGACGGTGTGTCAACAACCTGTTGCAAGAGAGAAGCTTTACGTGTTTGATATCCCACCTTCAAAGTCACATTGTGTTAGATCGATATCTGAGAGCCTCAGAGATATCCAAATTGACCAACCGTTTAAGTACATCGAGATGAAGCGAGTAAGTTATCCAAAATGGAAAAAAAAGAACAATCATTGGAAGGCATTATCACGTGAACTCGCTATTAATTAGCTCGTCTTCAATTAAAGAACGCAGAGCTCTCATGTGACTGAAGTCGGAAGAATGTGACGCACATGAGCGGCATTGTAAGCGAAGACAGTGGGGCCACACAGAGAAAGCATACCATGAAACTGAAGTCGGAACATCTTCCATTGTCTTAGACATGGTCATGGTCGCTACTCCGCCATGGCAGCACAGTGTGAAAGGCAGTGGGAGCAGATCATGAAACAAACACACCAACAATCTCTTAGTAGTTGATGCTGAAACTCTGGAGTTCGTTGTTGTTGTCGGTGTGGCAGACAGCTTTGAGATTTTTTCTTAAAAACTCAACAACGAAGAGGGGGGAAAAAAAACAAGGCTTGGAACAGGAAAAAAAAAACCCAAGGCTTGGAACGGGAGGCACATAGACTGTTTAAATTGAAAGCATGGGGTCAGTGCTTGATGCTGGTCGGATTTTCCTGCTTACATGTGCTTCTTCGTTTACATTGCCCATCTCAAGTGCCCCTTTGTTCACATTTCCCCTCTTAAGTGTCCCATTGTTCACATTTCCCCTCTCAGGTGCCCATTGTTCACATTTCCTGTCTCAGGTGCCCCTTTGTTCACATTTCCCTTCTTAAGTGCCCCATTGTTCACATTTCCCCTCTCAGGTTGCCCATTGTTCACATTTCCCTTCTCGGGTGGCCCATTGTTCACATTTCCCCTCTTAAGTGCCCCGTTGTTCACATTTCCCCTCTCAGGTGCCCATTGTTCACATTTCCCCTCTCAGGTGCCCATTGTTCACATTCCCTGTCTCAGGTGCCCATTGTTCACATTTCTCTGTCTCAGGTGGCCCATTGTTCATATTTCCCCTCTTAAGTGCCCCATTGTTCACATTTCCCCTCTCAGGTGGCCCATTGTTCACATTTCCCCTCTCAGGTGCCCATTGTTCACATTCCCTGTCTCAGGTGCCCATTGTTCACATTTCCCCTCTCAGGTGGCCCATTGTTCACATTTCCTGTCTCAGGTGGCCCATTGTTCACATTTCCCCTCTCAGGTGCCCTATTGTTCACATTTCCCCTCTCAGGTGCCCATTGTTCACATTTCCTGTCTCAGGTGCCCCATTGTTCACATTTCCCCTCTCAGGTGCCCCATTGTTCACATTTCTCCTCTCAGGTGGCCCATTGTTCATATTTCCCCTCTTAAGTGCCCCATTGTTAACATTTCCCCTCTCAGGTGCCCATTGTTCACATTTCCCCTCTCAGGTGCCCCACTGTTCACATTTCCCCTCTCAGGTGCCCATTGTTCACATTTCCCCTCTCAGGTGCCCATTGTTCACATTTCCCCTCTCAGGTGCCCCATTGTTCACATTTCCTGTCTCAGGTGCCCCATTGTTCACATTTCCCCTCTCAGGTGCCCCATTGTTCACATTCCCTGTCTCAGGTGCCCCACTGTTCACATTTCCCCTCTCAGGTGCCCATTGTTCACATTTCCCCTCTCAGGTGCCCCATTGTTCACATTCCCCTCTCAGGTGCCCATTGTTCACATTTCACCTCTCAGGTGCCCATTGTTCACATTTCCCCTCTCAGGTGCCCATTGTTCACGTTTCCCCTCTCAGGTGCCCCATTGTTCACATTTCCCCTCCAGGTGCCCCATTGTTCACATTTCCCCTCTCAGGTGCCCTATTGTTCACATTTCCCCTCTCAGGTGCCCATTGTTCACATTTCCCCTCTCAGGTGCCCATTGTTCACATTTCCCCTCTCAGGTACCCATTGTTCACATTTCCCCTCTCAGGTGCCCATTGTTCACATTCCCTGTCTCAGGTGCCCATTGTTCACATTTCCCCTCTCAGGTGCCCATTGTTCACATTTACCCTCTCAGGTGCCCCATTGCTCATATTTCCTCCCTCAGGTGCCCCATTGTTCACATTTTCCCTCTCAGGTGCCCTTTGTTCACATTTCCCCTCTCAGGTGCCCATTGTTCACATTTCCCCTCTCAGGTGCCCATTGTTCACATTCCCTGTCTCAGGTGCCCCATTGTTCGCATTTCCCCTCTCAGGTGCCCCATTGTTCACGATGCCCCTTTCGCACCAGGCCGCCATTATTCCTCATCCCTGGTCCACTGGTCCTTTGCTCTCCACACACATGACCCTCGTTATTTCCCACCCCCAACCCCATCAAAGAAAACCACAACCACCTCTCTTATGTCTCTGGTACATCTGCCTAACCCCCACCCCACCCCCCACCCCCTATTCTCCACCCTTTGTCCCTCAAACTACCTGCTTTTTCCATAGCTTCTTGCCCGCTGCTTTCCATGTCAAAAAAAGGGGGGGGGGGGGGGGGGGGGCCGCGATTTTAAATCCAAGCTCACCTGCCACATGTGACCACTCTACATCAGTCTTCCACAGCTACAGACTGCCGGGAACACTGAACGGGAGCATGATGACTACAGAGTGTTTTTTTCTTTGCTGTCTACGCAGGCTGATACTCCTGCGGACACTCCCTGTATACACAGGCAAGGATTAATCCCATCTACCCAACAAAGGGAGTGGAGTTTTGTATGTATGATTTTTTTTATGCCGCCATTAAGGCAGCCATACTTCAACTTCGGGGAAGGTGTTTGTTATGTGTAATGTGTCGTCCATACCAACGGCCAAATTGGCCTTCTCTTCCGAAAATTGGTGATAGGATTTTACGTGTGTGCAAGATGTTATGCACTCGTTCACACACGGAACCTGATGTTAATTCCGAGGGAAAATTCCCGCTGTAACGAAACGGCCCGGCAGAGATTCGAACCCACAACCCCAGGATCACCAAAGGTACGAGTCCGGCGCTCTACCACTGAGCTATTCCGGCCCCCGGTGACCAGATGGGAGATCATCCACCGGAAACTAGCAGAGCAGCACCACTGCCAGCCGCAGCAGCAACTTCAGCAGTAGCAGCAGCAACATCTTTTTAATCAGAAGGAAGAGATGATGTTTTGCAAACAGGATACAACAACAACTGCCTCTTGGTCCAACGTCTTCAAAAATAGTATTCATCTCCACATTAGGACATTTGACGGGCGTTTTGGTCCAACGTCTTCAACACTGGTATTCATCTCCACATTAGGACATTTGACGGGCGTGGAGTTCTTCACCCCCTACGCACTGGAATTGCCCTGTTAGCAGTGGAGTTTGGAGACTGTAAGAAAGGGTGTGGGAAGAGAAACAACAGCAACAGCAACAGTGACAGAAGCCACGAAAAGCAGCACCAGCAGCAGTAGCAGCAGCAGCTGCAGCAGCAGCCAGTTCGACTAGAGGTGCGATGGGGTCAGGGACAGTAGCAGCAGCCAGAGCAGCAGCAGCAGCAGCCAGTTCGACTAGAGGTGCCATGGGGGCAGCAGCAGCAGCAGCAGCCAGAGCAGCAGCAGGTTTTCACACGAAGGAAAGACTGGCAGCTTCCTGGCGTGATGAAGAAGAGAAAGGAGATGCTGGAGACTAGTGATGAGGAAGATGGTATCCCCCCACTCTTCCCTCACTCCCAGCCAGTCTCACATCCCCCAACTCCACCACAGTCACAGCTGCACCCCAGAAATACATGTGCCTGTGCGTGCGTGCGCGCGCGCGCGCGCGCGCGCGCGCATGTGTGTGTGTGTGTGTGTGTGTGTGTGTGTGTGTGTGTGCCCCTCTGTCTCTGTCCCTCTCTCTCCTCTCTCACTCTCTGTCTCTCTCTCCGTCTGTCTCCTCTATAATATATGTACACACACACACACACACACACACACACACACACACACATATATATATATATATATATATATATATATATATAATACACAAGAAAACAAAACAACAACACTTTTCTGGACAACAAATATTTCGGCGATTGCCTTTATCGATGCATTTTATTGACAGTGACGCATTGTAGAGATTCGTCATCAGTATAATGACGTATTTCTATAAACCCGCCATCACCACGAAGACGCAACTCTACAATGACGTCAAGCTCACAATGATAACCACGTTCGCGAATTTTCAATTTCTTTCTAAGGCTGGGAGGGGAGGGGAGGGGAGGATGGGGGGGGGGGGGGGGGATTCAGGGGGCTGCAAGGGCGGGGGGAGGGGGAGGGGGGGTTGTTAGGCCCCCACCATCACCCCAACCCACCCAGTCCCCCCAGATCACCCGACTCCACACCCCCACCCAACTCCCCATCTCACCCTACACCCATTCACGCAGTGTGTGTGTGTGTGTGTGTGTGTGTGTGTGTGTGTGTGTGTGTGTGTGTGCGTGCGTGCGTGCGTGTGTGTGTGTGTTGTGTGTGTGTGTGTGTGTGTGTGTGTGTGTGTGTGTGTGTGTTTGTACAAATGCTATGATAGAAGCATGTTGTACGCTTAATTTCAATTCTGATGTAATCACAGTGTGTGTGCGTGCGTGTGTGTGTGTGTGTGTGTGTGTGTGTGTGTGTGTGTGTGTGTGTGTGTGTGTGTGTGTGTGTGTACATACCTCACCCCTCTTCCCCCAATTCTCTTTACCCTCCCCCCCCTCTCTCTCTCTTTCTCCCCCCCTCCCCCTCTCTCACTCTCCATCTCTCTTTGTGTGACCTTGTCAAATGATTTCACTCTACACTGTACGCACTAGGATTCTCTGGGGGTCGACCGTGCTGGACTGTTTTCTGTCGCAATGAATGATGAATGAAGAGGCAGCCGAACTAAGCAGACCATTCCACACCTCCACCACCACCACTGCCACCACCACCACTGCCACCACCACCTACCACCACCACCTACCACCACCGCCCACCACCTACCACCACCACCACCTACCACCACCACCACCGACCACCTACCACCACCTACCACCACCACCACCGACCACCTACCACCACCACCCACCACCTACCACCACCACCCAACGTGATCTGCCTACAGTTTCCACAGCCAGCAGCAGCATCAGCAACAGCAACAGAACCACCACGACTTTTGGAGGTCGTTTGTCGTTTTTTTTTCTTGTTTTTTTTTCTTTTTTTTTATACATTTTTCTTGCAACAAAATAAAGTAAAGAAGGCTCCTGTGTGAGTTCAGTGTTTTTCAAAGTGTGATGGAGGTCTCAGTGAAAAGAAAAACCGACATGGTCGCCTTGCTGGGTTTCCACGCCCTCAGATCTGTCCAGCACAGACGAACACTGGCCGAGCTGGCTGTGTTGATTGTGTTTTATATGTGTGTGTGGACATTTAAAAAAAAATCTAATTTAGTTTAGTCAGAAAGTTTTGATTTTTTTGTACGCTAAGTAGACCATGGTAATACCATGAAATAACATTGACAGCCACAAATGAATTGTTGCTCCTACAGGGTACACACTACCCTCTTTGGCAACGCAACTCACACACACACACACACACACACACACACACACACACACACACACACACACACACACACACACACGCACACTCACTCACTCACACACACATACACACACACACGCACACACACTACAAACATTCTGAGAGGTTTCCAAACCGTAATCTTTCCCTGTCCCTCTTTTCCCACGGGCATTTCGTACCGGGCAGCTGTGCGGCGACCCTTGGCCCTGAGTCAGCCAAGCAGAGTATCCAAGAGGAGGCCACTGCTGGACACGATGCTCGCTCTTGGATACACCATTTGTGCTAACCCTTTGCCATGCATCTTCTCACTGGATCGAACACAACACAGATGAGACTATATCAAGTAAGGAAAGCTGGTCATTTTTTAACGTATCAAAACAAAGATGACATTACAAGGCTTGTCATGACAAAGTCCAGGCGTTTTGATGAGGACCAAACACCGACTGATCACCGTGGACAGTGTGTACACCATCTGACCTTCTGCAAGGATATGACAAAGTAGGGGCTGTCGCTGGGAAGCAGCAGCAGTATTAGTAGTACCAGTAGCGAAGTAACAGTAATAGTAATAGCAGCTAGTAGTACTAGTAACAGTAGTAGTAGTAGTAGCAGCAGCAGCAGCAGCAGTAGTAGTAGTAGCAGTAGCGTAGTAACAATAGTTGTAGTAGTTCGACTGGTAGTTGCAGTAGTAGTAGTAGCAGCAGCAGCAGTAATAGTAGTAGTAGCAGCAGCAGCAGCAGCAGCAGTAGTGGTAGTAGTTGTAACAGCAGCAGCAGCAGCAGTAGTAGTTGTTGTTGTTGTAACAGTAGCAGCAGCAGTAGTAGTTGCTGTTCTGAAAAAAAAATCCCTCTGTTCTCAGCTAGGTTATTACAAAAAGAATTAAACTAAGTTGAAACTCACTCACTGGCACATACACACCTTGCTCCGTGTTGACGGTTGTACTGACCCCCAGAGCTGTCAGACATCGAAGGTTGGCCGCTTTGCAGCTGCTTCTGATATCGCCTTTCCAGTTCTGGTCTTCTTTACAGAAATCAAGAGCTTTTTCTGATGAGATCGTACGCTGGTTGGTCTGTGTCAGACGGATCACAGGCCTAAACTGGATCCGCGACGATTTACCGTCGCGTCGCCGTAGAATGGCCTAATCTACGAAGAGAGTAAATTGCCGTAGATCGATGATGATCCGGACTAAGAAATTTCATATTTTCTCAAGGTTACATGTGGGTCTAGTCCGATTAGTTAAGTGGAAATGCGATAGAATCAGAAGAATGTTAGCTAGAAAAAAGACTAAAGAAAGATGGTTATAAACATTCATTGACAACAATGAAACGAGACAAACAATAACAAATGACTTTCTTTATATTCGGAGTCTTTCACGGTTGTGAACGATGGCTTAGGGTTGATGAAGATTCAACGGGACAAATCGACAACTTGCTGGGTAGTTGACGTAAATATTCAATCAATGTAGGTTAACTGTCCTTCAGCTCAGCAATACTATATCATTGATATAATCCGCATAACACCCTTTCTCAATAACAACTAGCTGTCCATCAGCACAATACACAGACTCAGCACCATAAATCCTCAACGAAACCACAATGCTTTTATAAAACACAATCAGAAACCGTTCTTATAAAATCAAACTGTCCTTCGAATGAACACAATCGATCATCTGTCCATCAGGTGAAAATGATAATATCCACAACTCATCGTCTTTGATATTACTAATTCCACCACGCAGGGCCACTCTTGGTTGACGACACAATAAACTGAGCACAAGATGACCTCCAGCCCACATCAACAACATAAGTCGTAGGAAATAATAATATCTCTCAGATGAACAACAATAACGTAGTATATAGGCAAAGTTGTTGATATGATGACAATATGAAAATTAAAAAAAAGGATCGTAACGATGAAGATTTAATGTAGAGAGGGGGAAAAACTCTAATCCGTGGATCAACAATGCTTAGCCACCATTAACGAGTGCCGTTGTCACCTATGTTCCGGTTAGCCTTGGATTTGTTTATGTAGCTAGGTAACGATCCCTAGCAACAGATTATTATAAGTTAATATTTTCATAAGTCAACAGATTAATATAAGTTAATATTTCCATAATTTAAATGTAGACTGAATGCCTAGACTCTATAATATTTCAATAGAAAAAACAGTAAACTATTTTTGTTCCCTAAATTCTATGTCTGGCATCAGTGCGATAATGCAAAATTTCCCCACGCTTGGTGATGGCGTCATATCAACACACATACGAAACTTGCTTACGCAATCATACAGCATCACAAAGGCTCACAAGTTCAAAGTCACCGTTCTCCTCCTTAGGAGCTGGCTGGTCACAGAGGATATCAACAAGTTCACATTGAAATATATGCTCCTGACACCAGTCGATCTCCACACCACTGTCTGTTGTCTTCCAGCCTCTGCCTGACGGCCCATCAATGGCTAGTTGAGCACAATGGGCATGCTTCCAAACCTCCACCTTAGAACAGAAGATAAAGGGTTAAGATGCTAAAATTTCATAGCCGTTTTATGGCCTTGGCAATGACTAACTTAGGCTTCGGTCTCAGGACTCAATCCTATTTATGTTCAAAATGTCATATTCAGGCTATTGTGTTACCCCTGGCCAGGTCAAATAGCATTTGTTTAACTATAGTTATCAACAACAATACTACTGTAGGTCTCCGTCGGTTGTAGCTGACCATGGATAGAGTATATCCAACCTAAGATTTAGCTATCTGACTTGGCTGTCTGCTCAGCCCAAGCAGTGTCACCTGTGGCTATAGAGTTTGACGCGAGAGTGGCAGTCTCTGTCACAGCGGTCACATCTGCATGTTGACAATGGTTTGTTTCCTGCCACCCCCTTTCTGCATGTTTGCTTTTCTGCTGCAGCAGCTGTCAGTTTATCTTCACTAATCTGTACAACAGCACGAGGTCTGGAGGAATGACAGCATTCCTCCAGACCTTATCAAACACTGCAAGACTACCCTGCAACAACAATAACTATCATGTTAAAAACAGTAAGATATAGTACCTGGCAGTTGACTCGCTCTGTGTGCGTCCGCAGGGAAGACTGACAGGGAGGTAGGAGGCTCAGGTCAGTTCCGTTTAGCTGGCCAACACTGCATGTTCCCGACTGGTGTCAAACGTTTCTCTGAGAAGGTCAAAGCGGACCTGGTTGATGTTCCTGCTTTTGGGTCTGCCATACAGACAACAGACATAGTGTTCAAGGTTGTCCACTGAATCAGAAGACAGTTCTGGGCTTCCCAGTGCTCGGAAGCATCATGAAGGAACGGCTCTTTGTGAACGCATTGAACGCCCTGACCTTCCCTTTGCTCACAAAAGAACTGGTGGAGTCACATCCGGAAAAAGCATGTAGGCCAAGGAGTGTTTCACAGTATTCCTGTCCATACTTGGCAGCAAGGTCTGTGGTGGAAAGCAGCCTCCTGTGGTTTCCAGTGGCAGTGTCCAAGTATACCGTTGTATGGAGCTGAGAACTGAAGTGTAGTAAGAGTAGAAACACATCAGTGTCTGAAGAGCGCACAGTTGTGCCCTCGGAGTCAGAAGCATTCTTGTCCTGGTGAAAACAGTGAAGGATGATCCTCGTGTCCGCTTCTTCCTGCGTGGAAAACAGCTCTTGAACTGGTGAGGCTTCCACAGTCTTGCCATCCGTGGAGGAGAGCTTGAAGCACTCGGGCCCACATGTCACAAACAGCTCTCTCTGTTCAGGAGTGTGGCAGCATGGGAATCTTTTCTCCATTCAGAAAGCAGGAATTTGATGAGCTGGTTCTTGTCACCATTTTTCATAAACCCTTTCCAGTCTCTGGGGACCTTAGTGATGGGACCCTTCAGAAGGAATGCTTCACCTTCTCCCCGACGAGAAAGTTCCATTGATTTGATGGAGTTGTGATTGTACACATCTGCCACATAATCAATCCTGTCTGGCAATGGCATATTTTTTCAGGATTCTGTCTGCCAGGCCTCCAAATGTTGGGGGAAGAGAGGTAAGTGACTGCAGATGGAACACTGCGTCAATTATCTGATGGCATTTCCCCCAGTCTGGTTGCTCCTTCAACTCTGTCTCCTCCAAGAGATGCACGAACTTTGCTTTGTCTGTCTTTGCAGGCAAACCATCAGGAGTTGCTAGGACCCAGGCACTGGACTCAAAGGGTAGCTCATGACCTTCTGCAAACTGATGTTATTTTCCAGCGAGATCATAAGTTGTCCAAACATGTCTCTCTGCGCTGCCACTTGCACCAGTTTGTTCGAAGATGATCGCAGAGTCTTTGTCTTCTGCAGTTTCGCAAATGTCTTCAGCTCCACTTTTTTCAGAGGAGCATGGAAACTCAGAGTTTTCTCAACCAGTCGTTCTGTCACGAATTGGTGAAAGGCTTCCTTGCCTCGTGCATCTGCTGATAGAAGTTTTTCTTGAATGCTGTCTGGTGCAGATATTCCTGATCAGAGACAGAAGAGACCCCTCTCTTCCACTGAAAAGGGATCCATGAAGCTGCAGAAGGAATACATCATGTTTTCACACACTCCTCACTGGCTCTAGTCTCTGCACACGTCAGGTCTTTGTGAACTTTGACATCATCCACAGTCATGCCAGCCATCTCAAGTGTTGCAGCAAGAAAAGAAGCTCTGACATGACGTGTCATGCACCAGCGAAGGTAGGCAGCACTGTTTCTGCTGAATCCTATGATCCCACCCACAGATTTTGCATGGCAGTTGATCGTTTGCTCTATAGTTTGATCAACTGGTACTCTGCGTGAAGCAACTGTTGATCTCGACACACTGAATCCTCCATGTCGCAGGAGTTCTTCTGCTGAGGGATGGTTGTGCGTGAGATTCAGAATGCTCAGGAAATAGACTGTGGCGTATCTGGAGTAGTTCTGGTAATCCATCACAAAGAGCAGAGGGCACATTTTCTCTATGCATGACAAGTGCAAGTCCAAGTCATTTTCTTTTGTAGCCCGGAGGAGATGCAGAATCAGCCACACTCTCTCAGCATACTGCAACCAGAACTGTGCTGTCTTCCCTTTCTTCCCGTGATAACGTTCTTCTTGAAGTTCGAGTACAGTCTGAAGAGGAGAACAACAGATGGCGTCTCAAGAGTGTCTTGAAGCTGATGTGTGTTTGTGCACCCTGGCAGATCTTCAGACAGCTGGTTCAGAAGATCTGAAGCTTCTCTGGATTCCTTCAAGAATGTCTGAAGAAGCAACCGCTCAATAGCCTCCAGAACAAGCTTTTGGACTCTCAGGGCACGATTGTAGTACTTTCCTGCCAAGACAGCATCAATCGACCCACTTGAGCAGACTCCTCACTGCACAATGATCTCTCCAATACCAGATCCCCACATGAGTTTTCCAAGTGCTGCCATGTATGAACACAGAAATGAGATATGCCAAGGCGAACAACAACGCCCTTGAACCGGTCATTCTGCCAAAAAATCATGTATGCCTTTCTTGCAACAGCCAGGTCACAGCTGAACAGAGTGTTTTTCTGGCCCACTTCCCTTGAAGCATCAACAGAAACTTGGAGGATATGTTGAACTGTAGCGTTCTCAGTGACGGTATGTAGAACTGGCTGCGTGTAGTCAACCGTTGACTGGTCATTCACCATACCCAGATTCCTCCCAGTGAGTGATACCCAGCCTGCCTAGCTGGGAAAGCACTGATCACTTGAAAGTTTGCACTTTGCCAAGACCCACATGAAGTCAGCTTTTGATGCCTCCTGTAGTGCAGTCCGCATTTGAGCAGAGACGCTGGTGTCCACAATGTTCAGGTTTGGCTCTGCTTTCTGGTTTACAAAGCAAGGAGCAAGTGTCAGTGGTTGGTAAGCCACAGTCCTTCGCCATGCTTGCTGCTGCTGCTGCTGCTGCTGCTGCTACTACTGGTACTACTACTACTACTACTGCCACCACCACCACCACCACCACCACCACCACCACCACCACTACTACTACTATACTACTACTACTACTACTACTACTACTACTACTACTACTACTACTACATGTGGTTTAACGTTAGATACCTTTCAGACTGCTGACGGTGATGATCATACTGGAGAATGGCAGTAAGCCAGTTTGTTTTACGTTTTTTTTTCTAAATACCGGAAGCTGGCGCCAAATACTGTCAAATGGGCATTGTTTCTGAAAAAAGATGACTATCTGTAAATGGAACAATCATTCTTCTATCAGGAACTGCAAACCATTTGACGATAAGTGGATTAGTTCAATATCGACAGGTCTTTAACTAAGCATATCCTCTAATCGCAAATATAGAGCGCAAAGAAGGAAAATTCGCTAATAAACATGGTTATATCTCCCAACAAATCAATTGTTGACATATGCATTTCAGTTTATGATCTGAAAAGACACAAGAAAATCATAGTGGCAAATCCCCCCTCCTCTGGGGTCACCTTTCCATTCTGCCACCAGAAGCATTATAGTTGGTCCATCTACTGACCGCTACAGTCTATATCCCCCCCCCCCTTCCCCTCCCGCGATCCCCACTCCTACCTCGATTGCGAGGACACTGGCGTGAAAGCTAGATCTCCTCAGGCTGAAGGTTAGACAGGCCTACTTCTGTGTTGTAGATGTAAGATCGCTCCATTCCGTTGCCATCGGACATGGCGAGTTCCATCAGAAGTATTTCTATGGATTAACCTGCGTTAAAGTTCTCATATCCAGTCTCCTTCCACTCTTCCTGATTATTGGTAGACGCCCTTCCCTTCTAGATGTGGACGCCCAGTCATCCAGTCTGTCCAGTAAATCCTCGCCTCCCTGACGGCACAGCTCTTCCAAACCATGATCTGTGGCTTCCTGCCGTGTAGAACGTCGTTGCTGGTGTTTCTGCTGGTAGAGTGTCTCCTCTGGCAGTGGTACCTGAATGTATCGGCACCTTAACCACTGGGTTGTGTCTTCTATCGGCACCTTAACCACTGGGTTGTGTCTCCTATCGGCACCTTAACCACAGGGTTGTGTCTTCTATCGGCACCTTAACCACTGGGTTGTGTCTTCTATCGGCACCTTAACCACTGGCTTGTGTCTTCTGTCGGCACCTTAACCACTGGGTTGCGTCTCCTATCGGCACATTAACCACTGGGTTGTGTCTCCTGTCAGCACCTTAACCACTGGGTTGTGTCTCCTATCGGCACCTTAACCACTGGGTTGTGTCTCCTATCGGCACCTTAACCACTGGGTTGTGTCTCCTATCGACACATTAACCACTGCGTTGTGTCTCCTATCGGCACCTTAACCACTGCGTTGTGTCTCCTATCGGCACCTTAACCACTGGCTTGTGTCTTCTGTCGGCACCTTAACCACTGGGTTGTGTCTCCTATCGGCACCTTAACCACTGCGTTGTGTCTTCTATCGGCACCTTAACCACTGCGTTGTGTCTTCTGTCGGCACCTTAACCACTGCGTTGTGTCTCCTATCGGCACATTAACCACTGGCTTGTGTCTTCTGTCGGCACCTTAACCACTGCGTTGTGTCTTCTGTCGGCACCTTAACCACTGCGTTGTGTCTTCTATCGGCACATTAACCACTGGGTTGTGTCTCCTATCGGCACCTTAACCACTGCGTTGTGTCTTCTGTCGGCACCTTAACCACTGCGTTGTGTCTTCTGTCAGCACCTTAACCACTGCGTTGTGTCTTCTATCGGCACCTTAACCACTGGGTTGTGTCTTCTATCGGCACCTTAACCACTGCGTTGTGTCTTCTATCGGCACCTTAACCACTGGCTTGTGTCTTCTATCGGCACCTTAACCACTGCGTTGTGTCTTCTGTCGGCACCTTAACCACTGCGTTGTGTCTTCTATCGGCACCTTAACCACTGCGTTGTGTCTTCTATCGGCACCTTAACCACTGCGTTGTGTCTTCTATCGGCACCTTAACCACTGCGTTGTGTCTTCTATCGGCACCTTAACCACTGGGTTGTGTCTCCTATCGGCACCTTAACCACTGGCTTGTGTCTTCTATCGGCACCTTAACCACTGCGTTGTGTCTTCTATCGGCACCTTAACCACTGCGTTGTGTCTTCTATCGGCACCTTAACCACTGCGTTGTGTCTTCTATCGGCACCTTAACCACTGCGTTGTGTCTTCTATCGGCACCTTAACCACTGGCTTGTGTCTTCTATCGGCACCTTAACCACTGCGTTGTGTCTTCTATCGGCACCTTAACCACTGGGTTGTGTCTTCTATCGGCACATTAACCACTGCGTTGTGTCTTCTATCGGCACCTTAACCACTGGGTTGTGTCTTCTATCGGCACATTAACCACTGCGTTGTGTCTTCTATCGGCACCTTAACCACTGGCTTGTGTCTTCTATCGACACCATAAGCACTGGGTTGTGTCTTCTATCGGCACCTTAACCACTGCGTTGTGTCTTCTATCGGCACATTAACCACTGCGTTGTGTCTTCTATCGGCACCTTAACCACTGCGTTGTGTCTTCTATCGGCACCTTAACCACTGCGTTGTGTCTTCTATCGGCACCTTAACCACTGGCTTGTTTCTTCTATCGGCACCTTAACCACTGCGTTGTGTCTTCTATCGGCACCTTAACCACTGGCTTGTGTCTACTATCGACACATTAACCACTGCGTTGTGTCTTCTATCGGCACCTTAACCACTGGCTTGTGTCTTCTATCGGCACCTTAACCACTGGTTGCGTCTCCTATCGGCACCTTAACCACTGGGTTGTGTCTTCTATCGGCACCTTAACCACTGGCTTGTGTCTTCTATCGGCACATTAACCACTGGCTTGTGTCTTCTATCGGCACATTAACCACTGCGTTGTGTCTTCTATCGGCACCTTAACCACTGGGTTGTGTCTTCTATCGGCACCTTAACCACTGCGTTGTGTCTTCTATCGGCACCTTAACCACTGCGTTGTGTCTTCTATCGGCACCTTAGCCACTGGGTTGTGTCTTCTGTCGGCACCTTAACCACTGCGTTGTGTCTTCTATCGGCACCTTAACCACTGCGTTGTGTCTCCTATGGGCACCTTAACCACTGGCTTGTGTCTCCTATCGGCACCTTAACCACTGGGTTGTGTCTCCTATCGGCACCTTAACCACTGGGTTGTGTCTTCTATCGGCACCTTAACCACTGGGTTGTGTCTTCTATCGGCACATTAACCACTGCGTTGTGTCTCCTATCGGCACATTAACCACTGGCTTGTGTCTTCTGTCGGCACCTTAACCACTGGCTTGTGTCTCCTATCGGCACCTTAACCACTGGCTTGTGTCTCCTATCGGCACATTAACCACTGGGTTGTGTCTCCTGTCAGCACCTTAACCACTGGGTTGTGTCTCCTATCGGCACCTTAACCACTGGGTTGTGTCTCCTATCGGCACCTTAACCACTGGGTTGTGTCTCCTATCGGCACATTAACCACTGGCTTGTGTCTTCTATCGGCACCTTAACCACTGCGTTGTGTCTCCTGTCAGCACCTTAACCACTGGCTTGTGTCTTCTATCGGCACCTTAACCACTGGCTTGTGTCTTCTATCGGCACCTTAACCACTGGCTAGTGTCTTCTATCGGCACCTTAACCACTGGGTTGTGTCTTCTATCGGCACCTTAACCACTGGCTTGTGTCTTCTGTCGGCACCTTAACCACTGGGTTGTGTCTTCTGTCGGCACCTTAACCACTGGCTTGTGTCTTCTGTCGGCACCTTAACCACTGGCTTGTGTCTTCTGTCGGCACCTTAACCACTGGGTTGTGTCTTCTGTCGCCACCTTAACCACTGGCTTGTGTCTTCTGTCGGCACCTTAACCACTGGCTTGTGTCTTCTGTGCTCCTTCCCTGGTTAGCGCTGCTGTGCGTGAAGTCAGGACATGCTCTGACATTTTGCTTGCGTAGACAGAGAGACAGATAGACAGAGAGACAGATAGACAGAGAGAGGCTCCGGATCGGCTGATTTAAGCCATGTTGTCAGGTGTACATTCAGGGACAAGAGGTCATAGACAGATCTAAGAATGAAGCTGGTACTAATAGAAGCCATGTGCTGTAGGTAGGCCTATTGCATTACAGCAGAGACGTCTGCGCAATGCGTTTTCCTACTTAGTCCACTGGCCTTGCTGAACAGCCTTGTGGACTCTCTTGGCATCCTCTTCTTTCTTCACCTCCTGTATTACCACGTCTCTGTTTGGCCTTTCCCTTTTACCTCTGACTACCACTTCCTGTCTATTGAGCCCAGTCCCTGTTTGTTGCTGTGTGTGTGTTCCTGTTGTTTCCCTGATTTTGAGGGTGTCCTTTCCCGGTTCCACTGAGTCTTGATCTTTCCATGTCCTGCCAGTCCCGTAAACCTGGGACGTATCGGACACGATGTATTCATCTTTGTCTTGGAATCCCTTAAACCTGGGACGTGTAGGACACGATGTATTCATCTTTGTCTTGGAATCCCTTAAATCTGGGACGTACTGGACCTGGAATGAATTAAATCAAGATGTGTTCTAAACACTGGTGACTAGTCATTATAACTATGGTGTTTAATGGTATAGGTGTTTATTGGCCAATCTTTCATTAATCCAGTCTTTCAACAAGACTGGTCCTCACAGATACATTTCCATCGTCGAGACGTTGCGGTTAGTCACAAACCACTTGAACGTTCTGGCCAGCGGTTTTGGACCTACTGACTGCTGACGTCTTGGTGCTTGAGGAGGCTGTTGTCATATGTTGCCTTCAGGCGTGTCAACAGTTTTTCCTCCACAGCTTTCTGGCGTTTCTCCATCACTGTGTTGAAGGTGTACAGAAAGGGATTGAGCGCTGAGTTCAAAGGCAGTACGAAAATGATCACACCAACGTTGATCTCTGCAGGCACAGGGGTGCCCGTAGAGTGCATCAGACCTAATACACCGATGGGAAACCAGCACAGGAAGTCAGACACAACAATGGTGGTCAAACGGCGGGCGATGACGGCATTCCTGGATGTGTCGTTTCTGGACGAAGCCATGGAGTTTCTACGAACTGACCAAAAGATGAGAATCTGGTCCACAGCGATCAGAATAAAGACCACAGAGTTGAGCACGATCATGACAGAAAAGGAGTAAGCGTGACCTTGGAAGGCACTCCTAGTGCTGAATGGCAATGGAATGCAGACGGCAGTCTGACGGTAGTAGTGCCAGTGTGAAGTGAAGGGCATCAAGGGAACGCCCGCCAAGACAATACCCACAGCCCATGCCACACAACACGCAACCAGTGCTGACACTTTCCTGAAATGAAATGTGCTGAAGGGGAAGCACAGGACAAGGAAGCGGTCAAGCGTGATAATGCAAATCGTGAAGGCCGAAACTTCACTAGAAATAAATGACAAGAAACCTGCAAGACTGCACATGTCGCTGTTTGTCCACTGTTCGCCGTGCAAAAAGTATTCACCCAGGTAGACCTGATCAGCCACACCGATGACTGTGAGGTAGATTCCCATCAGAAAGTCAGCCAGAGACAAGTTGGAAACGAAAACGCTGAAGCTGCCAAATTTCTTTTCTTTCTTGGTCAGGTATATTCTGGCAACGAAACTACCGGCGTTGCCAACTACAGCGAGTGAAGCAAAAATCCACAGGAAAGCGCGGTACGTGTTTGAGCGTAACAAGTCTGCACATGACGTCAGCAAGTCTTGTTCAGCGTGACAGTGAGTGGGGTCAAATCTCTCTGGCAACATCGCCTCACAACACAGAATGAAACTGTTAGCGTAAACAGTCTCCAGTTCGGTTAAATTCTTGAGCAGATCGTTGGGAAATATCTTCAACCTAGAACTGCTCAAATCAACAGTTTTCAGTTTGGGGGTGGGCAAGAAACCTCTGTCAGATATTGTGTGAAGCTCGCTGTAGGAAACATTCAGCACCTGCAGCTGTGAATACATGCTGAAAGTGCTGCCGTTATAAATTTCCAGTTTTGAATGAGACAAGTCCATCATTTTCATGGGTAGTGCTGTATCACCATCTTCGCCTCCATCTGTTAATTGACTGATACTGTTTGCCGGTGCAAAACCTTCCTCCCTCATATAGCTGACGATAATCTTCACTGGGTTTCCACGCAAAATAAGACTTTTCAGATTTTTCAGCTTTATAAGCGACTGCATGTTGATCAACGCAATTTTATTATGACTAAGATCAAAGTGTTGGAGATTTGGCAGAAACAGGTTTGAAATTTCTGTTATTCCAATATTTGATAGACGAACACCAATAAGATACCAATTCTGTGAAATGAAACGTGTTGAGAGTGACGTGCGTGTCACGTCAAGATACCGTAAGTTTGGGTACGAACTGATGGGGAACACGTCGGTGCAAGCAAACTCAAAACCCCGGCAGGAACATTGTTGAGGGCAATGTGGTTCCTGACAAAGCAGCTCATCATCATATTGAGGACAATGGAACAGACCATCACACATGTACTGTGGATGCAAACACACGGCAGACCCTCTGCAGCGATAAAAACCGGCACACGTGTAGCTGTGGCACTCAGCCTCATCCTCTCCACCCACGCAATCAGCAACGCCATTACAACGTAAAAATACAGGAAGACAGTACTCATCTAAGCACGTGAAATGTGTATCGGGACAGGCTGACGACGGGGTCATGGTGTAGCTGCCATTGCCAATGAAATCAATAACTGCTGGAGGATCAATGGTAGACGCACCAGGGTCAAGCTCAAGTTGACATATTTCATCAGACTGGTCAATACAGTCTTGTTTACCATCACACACACTGCTAAGGTCAGTGCATTGCTGGTTCCGACACTGAAAAAGATTAAGGGTACATGACCTAAAGGAACAAAAATTCTCATCTGAGCCATCGGTGCACTGCGATACATGGTCACAGACCAGAGTGTGTGGTATCTGTTCTGCACTGTCACACTGGAACATAGGAGTTGGCACTGATGCTGCCTTACAAGACGTCTGTGTGTCAGCACTACACCGGCTCTGGCTGTCACACCGCAGAAAGTCTCTTGTCACGTGACCTTCAGGACATGGAACCATCGTCAGCTTCTGAAAAATGGCATTCCTTTTCCCCACTGATGGCGTCTTGGACACCTGTGGTTGTGGGTGAATCAATACAGGCTTGTCAAACTCACAAAGAACATCAACTTTCCGTTTAACAAAACAGTCCTGAGACAAGATGTCGCTAATGCCATCTATATAGATTGTGCACAATGGAAATGGTGTTGTAAGATTGAAGTTCCACCCATCAGCCACCGTTGCGTTAACAGTCAAAGCCGATCGATCATCCACCCATTGCCACACGGCTCTATACAGAGATGACAAGGGAGCCGGCAAGATGGGTCTATTCAGCTGAAGTCCAACGTAGACAAGAAACATATCAAAAGTAAAAATGATGTCCTTTAGTTTGTCCTTAGCCTGGCGATTGACAAGTGTGATTAGATGCTGTTGTCGGTTTTTACACATAGTGTCTGCAGTGTACCACGTAATATTTCCATCTGGCCGTTCAAAAGAGTAGCATTTATCTCCCATATCCAGTGCACCATGTCCACATGCAGCGCTGGAATAGCCACACCCGGTTTCATCTTCCATATTTTCACATTCTACTATCAAATTGCACTTAACAACGGGTTGAAAAAGATGGAAATACGGCACCGTACAATCAAACAATTTGTTGTTTAAGAACTGAGGCTGAAACTGTATCGGAAGGATAGCGTATATTATTTTAAAGCCTTTCGCAGAAGTCCAATTCCCTGCATTAAACTGGATACGGACACTGCTGTTCAATACTGACACCGGCTTTCTCAAGTGATAGCCACACAGCTTTTTGCTTTGACCAGTCATGTTTTCTTGATGTGTTTCATAGAACATGAGAAACACAACTTCACATCCACGGCTGGTTGGAATGGACAGATAAGCAATTTTAATCAAGACAAAGGAGTTTTCTGGCACATTAATATCAAAAGTGCCGTGGTAGTTTTGGGGATACGTTGTATCCTTTGAAAAATTGGGGGATGTGACAGCACCTGAAGTCTCTGAAAGTTTCTGCGTTGGCAAGATGTTGGGTCTGGCATAAAAATCAAACGTCATAACTGCAGAGGAGTACGGCCTATAACTCATGTAATCAACGATTAGATTCAACAGAGATGTGGCATTCACACTTCCTTCCTGCAGATCAGTAGAATTAACACTTAAGTGCAGGCTGCAACGGCTTCTATGCTCATGCCAGTTCTTTACATATACTGTAGTGTCCGCCAGATCAGAAGAAAGATGATGGAATGTGAGGAAAAGTCGATGTTGATCAGGGACAACAATGTCCCACGTGCAGTACGTACTGAACTCGTCACTCTGTGGATTCACCATGACGGCCACAGTAGTGCGCTCTGTGGAGGCGTGGAGTGTGAGTGTAGCCCTGGACCAGCAAGACGAAGTGTAGATGACAAAAAAACCTGGTTCAGTTTGACAAAGACACCCCTCACAGCCATTAACAGGCGAATACTGATACTCACAGCTTTCTTCATCTTCTCCCCTGTCACATTCTCTGATGAAATTGCAGCGAAATAAATCGCTGAACTTGTCAAAATGGGACACTGAGCAGTCATACTTGCGTTCAGTGAGCAACATTGGTTCTTGGTGTGTTGGTAATATTGAGTAAATCATTTTAAACCCGAAATAAACGGTATTATAGCTGTCAGAAACGAAACGAAGTTGAATAGAGGATCTGAATATTTGGATGGGGATATATGGACGTCCACACTTTTTCCAAACACTGTTGTTAGAGTTAGTGCCATCGCTCAGTTCATAGATCATCAAGTAATCTGTGTCACATTGACCTGCAGAGTACCCAGGTTCTATGTCAAACTGTGAGAACTTGATGATGACAGAAAAGTTGTCAGAGATGTAAATTTCATAGGTACCGTCATAGTTGAACGGATAAGAACCATCATAGTTAAATCCAGGTGACGTCACATAGCCTGTCCAGTTAGACAACTGAACTGCTGGTAGAATGTTGGGGATCAACGCATAATGAAACGTTACATTAACATTCATGTAAGGGAAATAGTTTATGTACTCAATCTTAATGTCTGATTTCAACGTTACGTTTACCACTGCCCTCGAAAGCTCACTCACGCCATATGATTCCATTTCATGAGGCCCGTGTTCGAAATAAATGGTAACATGGCCCTCAGAAGGGGGCAGCTGATCGAATGTTATGAGAACACGATGCTGTTTGGGCACAAGCAGATTCCATGTGCAAGCCACCGTATGCGGACCTGAGTTTGTCCATATTTGAACTGTGGAAGGTGTATAGGTGGCACTCATGTTGAAAGCTGGGATAGGGTCCGGACATAGTGACGTATTGATCATAAACAATCCATCACCCATGTTACAAAACGCTTCACTGCAAATGATATCTTCTGCTGGATGGTCATCCCTAGCTGTGGAAATATTTAGCACAGATTCCGGGGCTGTAGTCTCTTTTTCTTCATGTGGATTCACTGAAGAATTTTGTAGAACTGTGTCGGTGGGCACTTTGTATGTTTGTGTAGAAGGTGATGATGTGTCACATCTGCTGAGACCACAGTAAATAAACGGACACATGAACACGATGGAAACTGCACGGCCATTCATCGTTGTTGACAGGCTGTTTCAGTCATACAATGGGTGCGATGTTGCTCCAGTAGTCACACTGAAGCAAAAGTAGAGTCTACTTTTGAAGTCATACTGGCAAATATTGATCGGTAACCCTGCAGGTTCCCTCTGTTATTGATCGGTAACCCTGCAGGTTCCCTCTGTTATTGATCGGTAACCCTGCAGGTTCCCTCTGTTATTGATCGGTAACCCTGCAGGTTCCCTCTGTTATAAAATCCCATTTTTGTCTCTGCATTCCCAGACTGCAAACGCTGCATGAAACAATCTTTAATTTTTTTCCTTCTCTGGTAATTTACAACACTGATTATGGCTTGCGGGTTTTGTTGATGCACACTCGAATAAATTCACTGCACCAAAAAAAAAAAAAAAAAAAAAAAAGCAATTCAGCCAACCGTAGGCATGGATATCTCTGATTCACCAAATTCAAAAACCAGTCTGCCTTCTGCCCTCACTGCACAATGTGGGTGACATGGACGTAGTGATGTTGCTTGACATGTTGCCAGGAGATATCTGGACGCATTGCCAGAAATGCTGAGGTATTACATTCGGCGCCATTGCCCGCCACCTTCCCCCGTCCCTTTCTTTCTCTCTCACCCCTACCCTCTGCACACACTCATAACCCTCACAACCCACACAGATGATGAGCAGGAGCGGTGCGTTTGTAAACCTGTAAGGACAACACTGGTGCTTCAATTGTGAGACTGAGCGGCGTCAATAACAGACGACGATAAATGATGCTGCTGTAGAGGGACGGGACAAATCGGCCCGCCAGTAACAGAGAAAGCCCCGCCTTCTGTGTTTATAATCTTCCTCTGCAAACTCATCCTTTCCGTTGACTTTTAAACGGATGCTGCAAAGCAAAGCAAAGCAAAACAAAACAAAACGCGAGCTCTTACAAAAACGAAGGAAAGAAATGCCATCAACAAATAAACATCTTAACGTATCTGACTGGTTTGCGGCGCGCTCAGAGGCACTGACCTGGACGTGCGAAACTAGTGACTGCAAAAGATGGGAAACGTACGAGACCTGTCAAAATCAATGGTGGTTTCGATATATGAAACTAATCACAGTCAGAGGTGGAGACCTATGTGACCAGCCAGACAACTGTGACGTGACGTATGAAACTAATCACAAAGGTATGTGTGTGTGCTTATATATATATATATATATATATATATATATATATATATATATATGCATACACACACACACACACACACACACACACACACACATATATATATATATATATATATGAACAATATAAAAAAGTTCTTAAAAAATCTGAAGGTGCTCAACCCCTTGGGGAGCAACATCTGTTAAAAAATATTTTTAAAATGAAGTGGTAAAATCTACAAGCTTGTTTCTAGCGTTGCTATCTTCAGGATGTCTTTTGGGGCACGCCAACGATCTTTTATGGCGTGCGGGACTTGATTTCAACTCTGTGTGTGCAGGCGGATCTCATTTGCTGCACGTGCGGCCTGTGGTTCTTATTGGGGCCTGTTCAGGTGGAATGTGCTAGCAAAGATTTCCACTTGTGCCTGCAATTGTTTACAATTTCTACTTTTGTGTTCAGAGTTGCTAAGTGTGGTTTGCATAATATTAACCATTTTTCTGTGGAGCATAGATTGCATCTTTTTGAAATATTGTTGTATGGTGTTGCTCTTTTTATGATTTTCCATGATATGTTGTAGTCTATTTTTTTATCTTTGAGTCTCCAGATGTATTTGCTCAGCTCTGTTTGATTTTTGTATTTTTCATTTTTGAATGACTGTTTGTGGTTTGCGTATCTGGTTTTGAAAGTGTTTTCAGTAATCCCTACATATGTTTCTTCTTCATTTTCTGATGTTACCGTAGCTTGGTATACAATGTTGCTGTGAAGACATTTATTGCTCAGGGGGCACTGTTCTTTTTTAGTGCAGTTGCAAGATGTCCTTTCGGCACCCTTCTCTTTTATGTTGCTTTTCATTTTGTTAGATGAATCAATCATATTTTTGAGGTTGGGCATACATGAGTATGACAGTTTAATGGTGTTTTTGTTGAATATTTTGGACAGTTTGTGTTCTTTTGGGAATGATGTTGCCAAGATTTTAAAGAATTCTTTTCCTACATTTGTTTTTACTTGTCCATCGTATGGTGGGTTGTACCATATGATCTTTCTTTTCCTATTTTTCTTAATTCTGTTCGTGTTGTTGTCTGGACTGTATTGTAGTTTGTAATTGTAACCACTTTTTTGTAATGCTTCTTGATATTCTGTTGCTGCATCATTGAATGCGTTTTCGTTGCATGACAGGTTGGATAGTCTCTTGTTTATACCATTGGGTATTGTTTTTAGTATAGATGGTGGGTGGTTGCTTTTGATGTTTACGTAGACTGGTATGTCATTGGGTTTTTTGTATGGTTTGTACACATGGTCATTGAGGTCTAATGTTATGTCTAGGTAATTCACTACTTTTTTGTTTGCTTCTATTGTGATTTTTAAGTTGTGGTTTTTAAAGATTTTACATAATTCTTTTTTCTTGTTTTCAATGGTTCTTGGATTGTTGTTTAATGCAGCGAGGCCGTCATCTCTGTATAAACCGGCCTGTTTTCCAAGTTGTTTTTGGATGTTGGATAGCATGAATAGTCCGACTAGTTCACATGTTTCGGCACCATCATACGATCCCATGGTTACATCAAATGTGGAGTTTTTGCTCGTTTTTTTAATCCAAGTTTCATTTCTGCTATATATATGTGTGTGTGTGTGTGTGTGTGTGTGTGTGTGTGTGTATACAATAAACTAATAAATTCCAAGGATAAGTACCGAGCACCATTCCAGCAACTTACAGAGCAGCTTGGTGTTGCAATGACTGCAAGAAATATATATATATATATATACAATATATATAGCCACATTTGCTGTCGGTGACGTGGTAGCCCTTTTCCCCAATGTGGACAAGAACATGGATAGAACATGGATGGAACGCTGTTAAAGAAGCTCTGAGAGAGAATCCCTCACCTTTGCAGGTACCTGAAAGTTGCATTGTTTAGGGTTTAAAAATTGCCCTCGATAACAATTGCTCAGCCTACACGGATGGAGAGGGAAAGACTGTCTTCGCCAAGCCAAACCATGGTACTGCAATGGGACCCTGCCATGCTTGTGACTTTGTTGATGTCTTCATGGGCAGCTTAGACAACAAACTCATGCAGGATTACCCAGTCCCTTTGCTTTCCTCTCTGGTTGAACCTGAATGGCGCAAAGAGCTGAAGTACCTATACTGGATCAGGTATGGAGATGATGGTATCACTATTCTTCCCAACAGTGAGGACCGGGAATCATTCTGCAAACACCTGGATGAACTGAATCCGCCAAATATTAAGTGGACCGTAAAATTTGACAGACAGGTAAAATATCTGGATATGAAACTTTCAATAGTTGATGGTGTCATAGAGACAGATGTCTTTTCCAAACATTGCCATAGTTACCTTCCAAAGAACAGTTGTCACCCTCCTACAGTTTTCAAGGGTCTTCTAACGGGCGTTGGCACCAGGCTGAGAATGTTATGCAGCGAAGACGACAGACTGCAAGACAGACTCAGAGGGTAGGCCAAGTAGAGAGATTTTTTAAGTGACAATACTTATGACTCATTACTTGTTTTTTCCCCCAAGTCACAAGTTTTTGGTCTCACCAATATTCCTTGTTTTAACACATGTTGGAATTACAGTACTGATTATTCAGATAACTGTATTTCCCAAGTCACAATGCCCGTCACTTGGGAAGAAAAAGCCCACGATCTCTCCGTCCTTCTGATGAACTCCACAGTACGTAGGGCCGGAATTCAGGTCCACTGGTATTTTAATTTGTATTATCAAGGAAATAACTGAGGTATTAATGAAACTTTATTCATATAGTTCAAAATTCCTCCTCAACCACCTTCCCACAACTATACGAATGCCATGGTGATTTAACGACTTAATAACCTTGCCGTAACATCACTACCTGTCGCGGCATGGACACTCTCGTTCAACCCCACAGAAAGGCTGTAGAGGAAATGCGTCACTGGTAAACATGCATTACCTCTCCTTAATGAAATATACCTGAGCAGGCTCATCAGTATTTATAACAGTGGTTAATTCTGCTGGGCTGATTATTGGGCGGATACCTTTGCTTGTTTACCTGCAGTCAAGGGAATAACTCCCAGTGACACCTTTGTGCGGTTGATTATGTTATAGTAGTTAATGAAACCACCTAAGCATATGTTTAGAAAAAGGTATTTCCCTTCAACTGGTTGGCTTGATTTCACATCGTGTACTCTACCGTTTTAAATCCACTCACCCTTGTTTAATGAATTCACGTGGAGAGAGTCAAATCACTTGTGATACGTTAAATCTGAGCTTCATTCTACCAGCTGAGACTTAAGGTGTGAGGGTACTTCCGGCTGGAGCCCAGTGTACTCGCAGTTCCAATCAGGTTCTGTCCATGCCTCCTGGGTCCCTGTCCACAAGACGAAGGCTACGTGAGTCAGAATGCACGTCACACGTGTCCCGGCGGATGGCTGACCAGACCAGCTGGACAGTCACTGGACAATGGTTCCAGCTGGAGAGAGCTCCCTCCACCTTTGAACCCTTCAACAGTATTTCAAGATCAGCACTGATACGATCTACTGGCACTGCTTCTAAAGTCTTCAAAGACAGTGAATGCTTTGGACCTTAATGATGAAAATAACCGTGCGGGACTCGGCTGGACAGAGGCCAGACTGATGCTTTGGTTTAGCTGTTAAGTTTTGCCTATTTTCATTTTGTATCCAAAGTAAAGTTTTGTGCATGAAAATTCACTTCGCTTTTGTCAGTGTATAAACAAAGCCAGCATGATCTCACGCCTGTCCCTATCCTGTCTCTCACTGTGGAGTACGAGCACTCTTACGTGCAAAGGCCTAGGGATAATCACACTAAGCCATTCACCAGTACTTTTAACAATCCAGATGGGAAAAAAGTACACATTTTTTTTTCGATGTACTAGTACATAAAAGTTGCTCCTTCCACCACTAGTAGGAGACAGTGTGGAAGACTACACACACATACCAAAAAAAAACAACCAATGTTAGGTAGGCACTCAAGGTCTGACCAGCGCATTAAACTAATGCGTAGGTCAGACATCTGCTAAGTCGTAGCCATGAGACCCTCTTCTTCAATTCTTTCATCTTAGTTGTTAATTCATTTGTCCATCAGCTTAAAATTATGCGTAGTGCGGTCTCAAAACTTAGGGGATGTGGTGTAGCGTATATGGACAAGTCCGCACGCAGTGATGCCTCCTTGATGAAACTGAAACTGTGGGGAAAAAAGTTTTAAGTTTGTTCTGTTGCTTGTGAATGGGATATCTCCCCGAGTCCTGCCCCTTGAGGACCATACCTTCCAGCCCTACACGTCACAACCGTTCTGCCCCTTGAGGGTCATACCTTCCAGCCCTACTCGTCACAACCGTCCTGCCCCTTGAGGACCATACCTTCCAGCCCTACACGTCACAACCGTCCTGCCCCTTGAGGGTCATACCTTCCAACCCTACTCGTCACAACCGTCCTGCCCCTTGAGGACCATACCTTCCAGCTCTACTCGTCACAACCGTCCTGCCCCTTGAGGACTATACCTTCCAGCCCTGCACGTCACAACCGTCCTGCCCCTTGAGGACCATACCTTCCAGCTCTACTCGTCACAACCGTCCTGCCCCTTGAGGATCATACCTTCCAGCCCTACACGTCACAACCGTCCTGCCCCTTGAGGACCATACCTTCCAGCTCTACTCGTCACAACCGTCCTACCCCTTGAGGATCATACCTTCCAGCTCTACTCGTCACAACCGTCTTGCCCCTTGAGGACCATACCTTCCAGCTCTACACGTCACAACCGTCCTGCCCCTTGAGGACCATACCTTCCAGCTCTACTCGTCACAACCGTCCTGCCCCTTGAGGACCATACCTTCCAGCTCTACACGTCACAACCGTCCTGCCCCTTGAGGACCATACCTTCCAGCTCTACACGTCACAACCGTCCTGCCCCTTGAGGACCATACCTTCCAGCTCTACACGTCACAACCGTCCTGCCCCTTGAGGACCATACCTTCCAGCCCTACACGTCGCAACCGTCCTACCCTTGAGGACCATACCTCCCAGCCCTACACGTCGCAACCGTCCTACCCCTTGAGGACCATACCTTCCAGCTCTACTCGTCACAACCGTCTTGCCCCTTGAGGACCATACCTTCCAGCTCTACTCGTCACAACCGTCTTGCCCCTTGAGGGTCATAACTCCCAGCCCTACACGTCACAACCGCCACTGACCTAGCATTCAACGCAGTGTCACCAGATGATCGAAGCCGTGAAAAGTCCCTGTCACAGAGTGGAATGAGGGGTGCTAGCAAATGGATCTGTCAAATCTGCCTCATGGATGTAAGAAGGCATGTAGGTTGTTTATTTGTTCTATCAATTCTTTCTTTCACTCACTCACACCACCCTACGACATAGCAGCATGAACAGGAATGTAGTGAGAAGTGTATACTTAATAAACAATGAAAAGGTGGAGATTACACTTTAGCACATGAACAACATCCATATATGAACTAATGTGTTTCTGTCCACATGTGTTCACACTCACACTCCCTGTTAGGCTGGAAAATAATTTATTATACTATTCATGACACAAAACCACAACAAAAGGATTTTTAACATTTTTCAAAGAAAATTAATGACGAGTCCTTCTGAATATGAATTAAATCCCATCGAAATTCCAGTCACTGGTCACCTGACCAGTGTTCTGTTCAAACTGGAGTAGACTCGCGCACACACACAAACACACACACAAAAACACTCCTCGTGGTGATGACCATCAATCACTTGAAGGTGAACTGACCTCAACTACAGATGCCTTGATGGCAGTCCACACGAAAAACACTTCTGAGACTGGGCGCAGAAGAGCATGATCCAAAACAAGTGGTCCCACGTCTGCGACTGGGCACAGGGAAGCAAAAGGTCCATAATGAAGAGCACCGGTCAGCCGTCTGGAGGGAAGACACCAGGGAAGACACTGGCTGCTCTGAAGGTAGACAGGCCTACTGGCTGTTGAAAAGAAAGGCACTGGGAGAGTAAAGGCGAATCCTGGCCTCAGAGAAAACTGCGATGTCACAGCAGGGAGAAGAGGCCTGGAGGTCTGGAACTGAAAGTCTAGTCAGCCTACTCCAGGTAGCTGTCCATATCTGTTCAGCATAGTGCCAGCTTACAATCTTTCTGTCTCTCACTTTAGTCTGTTCAGTTGTAAGACTTTAGCACCACATCTGTACGGTCAGGGCCCAATCTCTAAATGCTTGCCTCTGTTCCTGCCTCTGCTTCCAGTGCCAGCAGTGGGCTCTCTTTCCACCAACCAGACCACCACAGATGGTGAACCTCAGCGGACAGTGTTGGACACAAGTGACGGTGGCAGACAGAGTGAACCAATCATCGAAACCCATGCCAATGATAGGGTGTTGTTTAAAACACAGAAAGAGATCATTTACAGTTACGGTGCTTGAGCAGTTTCTGCCAGGTAGACCTCATACTTAATCTGGCCCCGCCGGTCCATGACTTCTTTTCATTTTACAGACTCCTGCAGCTGAAGAATATCGGAAGGTCAGGCGGCGGTGGGCGTGGCCAAAGAAAACTTTGTTATCAGGTTAATAGCACAAATGGCGGAACTGAGATCAAGAATGGATTAAGTAGTAGTCAACAGCAAAAAGGAAAGCAAAGAGAGACATGCTGACACAGAAGATGAAGAAAGGAGATGATGTCAAGAGAATCCAGAAAGCTGTCCCTCATGGTCCTTAGGGGCCATGGAGTGCGCGTGAAAACGCACTCCAAAGAAGTTTCAGCTAGAAAGAAACATGGCAAAGTCTCCTTTCAGGATCACCTTCATCCTTAGGTCCGAACACGAATTCCAATGCTGGTGAAATGGGACATATCAGATGACCTCTGTGTCCGCCTCTGAGAGGTCCAACACATAGGGGAACACCTCTGCTGTTCATGCAAAGCAGCACTGGCCCAGAGGAGGTGCCCATGGAGACACAACCAGGTGCTTTCAGGCACCATGCATGTCATCAGCATTGCCAGAGGAAACTCTTCACCCCCCAGAAGCTCCGGCCATGACCTTCCACACAGCGAGCAGAAATCATTATCTTGAACAACTGTGACATCATGGGGCATGGAGTCAGGGTTTATGGCATGGAAGAGATCATTGGGAATGCTTACCAGCCTTCCAGAAAGGGAAAGAACAAAGAAAGACCACCAGGAAGAGTGGTAGGATTACAGAAATACCGCTGCATTCAGATCATCAAAACAAATGATTTCTGGTTGACATCACTATGCCATATGAAAGCAGAACTGAAGGTGATCACATCTACAAGACTGAGAAGTGTGCTTGTCTAGCCAGCACCTTGAGGAAATCCGGCGTCTAAGCCAGTCTTTATGCATTGGGATGGGGCAAAGGGATTGTAGGCTCGTCAGCCTAGGATCCCATGAAACAGTCCTCGATTTCTGGTAAGAAGAGGACCAGAATTCTAAAAGCAATGGAAAAGGCAGGTAAAACGATGGTCTAGCTGTTAATATAGTGAAGTTCATGAGGCTTCAACTTCTGTACTGAGAACAGGTGATGGTCTAGCTGATAATATAGGGAAGTTAATGAGGCTTCAACGTCTGTACTGAGAACAGGTGTCTGGTGGCTGTGTGGATGAAACATCTGTCAAAAAGGCCAGGCCTTGAAACGCCCACCCATCCAGAAGGTGACGGCTTGAATCCTAGCGGCACCAAACATTGCTGATAGCTGAAAGACTTCTTGGAGTCATGACCTTAATGCTGCCCGGACTTCCTATAGTGTAAGCAGTTCAGAGCCAAAGCGCTTGCCTGATGGGAAAGGGTGGAGGAGGGCAGCGGGTTCTACTTTGAAGACTTGGTATAACGCTCTCCCTCCTACTATATTTCGCTCCTTGCATATTTGTCCAGTCTGATTGTGAGTATCTGAGTTGTGTCTTCACGTTTCGTGTGAATGAGTTTATTATCTTTATTTGACTGAATATGAAACAATTCGTTTGGATTTTTTTCTAATGACCCGCATATTCAGCGTCGTGTCACCAAAACATTATTTTGATCACGCACACTCATCTGACAGATTCTGTATCGTACAAAAAGCTTTTAGACTACTTATGTAATGTGTGGAGGTGGAAGAAAGGGAGAGGGGGTGGTCTCCTAGCTTTCTGTCTTTCTGTCTCTACACTCAAACCTCAACAGACAGCAGACATCGGTAATAAGCTGGTGGTTTATGGCTGTGCTGAGGTGGATGTTGAAGTGGAGTTCTTGATAGCAGCTGCTGGCGGGACCCTTGCCTGGAAATCCCTGGACCCTGGAAAAGCAATGCTCGACCTGATCGCTGCTGGATATCCCTGAACTCCTGGAAAGGCAATACTGGACCTGATCCTTGTCTGGATATCACTGGACTCGGGAGAAACAATGCCGGACCTGATCCTTGTCTGGATATCACTGGACTCCATGAAAGGCAATGCTGGACCTGATCCTTGCTGGATATCACTGGACTCTGGAGAAACAATGCTGACCTGATCCTTTTCTGGATATCCCTGGACTCCACGAAAGGCAATGCTGGACCTGATCCTTGTCTGGATATATCTGGACTCCAGCAAAGGCAATGCAGGACCTGATCCTTCTCTGGATATCCCTGGACTCCTGGAAAGACAATGCTGGTCCTGATCCTTGTCTGGATATCCCTGGACTCCTGGAAAGACAATGCTGGTCCTGATCCTTCTCTGGATATCCCTGGACTCCTGGAAAGACAATGCTGGTCCTGATCCTTGTCTGGATATCCCTGGACTCCTGGAAAGACAATGCTGGTCCTGATCCTTGTCTGGATATCCCTGGACTCCACGAAAGGCAATGCTGGACCTGATCCTTGTCTGGATATATCTGGACTCCAGCAAAGGCAATGCAGGACCTGATCCTTCTCTGGATATCCCTGGACTCCTGGAAAGACAATGCTGGTCCTGATCCTTGTCTGGATATCCCTGGACTTCTGGAAAGACAATGCTGGACCTGATGCTTGCCTATATATTCCAGGATTCCTGGAAATGCAATGCTGGATATGATCCTTGCCTACATATCCCTGCACTCTTGGAAAGGCAATGCTGGATTTGACTGGAAAAAAAAAGAAAGGGTAGTTCATCTATTAGTTTCTTTCTTTCTTTAAAGTGAAAGACAGTTTATCTATTAGTTCCTGTCTTTCCTTTGAGTGAAGGACAGATTATCTCTTAGTCTCTTTTCTTTCTCAGCAGGTTAAAAGGAAGAGGCAGACAGAGCGTCGGGTTTTTTTGTTTGTTTTGTGTTTGTTTTGTTGTTGTTGTTTGTTTGTTTGTTTGTTTGTTTGTTTGTTTGTTTGTTTTTTTTTTGGGGGGGGATTGAAATATGCACGGGCTTGATTTTCTGTGTGTTGGTGTGTAAAAGTGATTGAAACTTTTGGTTCAGTATTCTCCTGTGTGAACGTCTTTTCTACTGTTGGTGTAAGGCTGGTGCGAGGGATCCTTTCCCAGCCCAAACTTTCCCAGCTAAATACATTTTAGCATCAAAACAGCTAAAAATATATTTAGCAGTAAACTCTGGCATATCGACAGTGATCCATGTCATCCCCTAATTCACTGATTCTGGTAGTCTATGTACTCCATGTCTCCCCATATCTGCGTGCTCAATGTCAGTCCCTATCTGTGTGCTCCATGTCAGCCCCTGTCTGTGTGCTCCATGTCAGCCCCTGTCTGTGTGCGCTCCATGTCAGCCCCTGTTCTGTTGTGCTCCATGTCAGCCCCTGTCTGTGTGCTCCATGTCAGCCCCTATCTGTGTGCCCATGTCAGCCCCTGTCTGCGTGCTCCATGTCACCCCTGTCGTGTGCCCTTCAGCCTGTCTGGTGCTCCATGTCAGCCCCTGTCTGTGTGCTCCATGTCAGCCCTGTCTGCGCTCATGTCAGCCCTGTCTTGTGCTCCATGTCAGCCCCTGTCTGTGTGCTCCATGTCAGCCCCTATGTGCTCCATGTCACCTGTCTGTGTGCTCCATGTCAGCTCCGTTGCTCCATGTCAGCCCTGTCTGTGCTCCATGTCAGCCCCTGTCTTGGCTCCATGTCACCTGTCTGTGTGTTCCATGTCAGCCCCTGTCTGTGTGCTCCATGTCAACCTGTCTGTGTGTTCCATGTCAGCCTGTCTGTGTGCTCCATGTCAGCCCCTGTCTGTGTCATCCATGTCAGCCCCTGTCTGTGTGCTCCATGTCAGCCTGTCTGTGTGCTCCATGTCAGCCCCTGTCTGTGTGCTCCATGTCAGCCTGTCTATTGCTCGATGTCAGCCCTGTCTGTGTGCTATGTCAGCCCCTGTCTGTGTGCTCCATGTCAGCCCCTGTCTGTGTGCTCCATGTCAGCCCCTATCTGTGTGCTCCATGGTCAGCCTGTCTGTGTGCTCAGTCACCCCGTCTGTGTGCTCCCATGTCAGCCTTCTGTGTGCTCATGATCCCTCATGTGCTCCATGCAGCCTGTCTGTGTGCTCCATGTCAGCCCCTGTCTGTGTGCTTCATGTCAACCCTGTCTGTGTGCTCCATGTCAGCCCCTGTCTGTGTGCTCCATGCAGCCTGTCTGTGTGCTCCATGTCACCCCTGTCTGTGTGCTCCATGTCAGCCCTATCTGTGTGCTCCATGTCAGCCTGTCTGTGTGCTCATGTCAGCCCCTATCTGTGTGCTTCATTCAGGCCTGTCTATGTGCTCCATGTCAGCCCCTATCGTGTGCTCCATGTCAGCCCCTGTCTGTGCTCCATGTCAGCCCTGTCTTTGCTCCATGTCAGCCCCTGTCTGTGTGCTCCATGTCAGCCCCTGTCTGTGTGCTCCATGTCACCTGTCTGGTCCAGTCACCGTCTGTGTGCTCCATGTCAGCCCCTGTCTGTGTGCTCCATGTCAGCCCCTGTCTGTGTGCTCCATGTCAGCCCCTATCTGTGTGCTCCATGTCAGCCCCTATCTGTGTGCTCGATGTCAGCCCCTGTCTGTGTGCTCCATGTCAGCCCCTGTCTGTGTGCTCCATGTCAGCCTGTCTGTGTGCTCCATGTCAACCTATCTGTGTACTTCATGTCAGCCCCTGTCTGTGTGCTCCATGTCAGCCCCTATCTGTGTGCTCTATGTCAGACCCTGTCTATGTGCTCCATGTCAGCCCCTGTCTGTGTGCTCCATGTCAGTCCCTGTCTATGTGCTACATGTCAGTCCCTGTCTGTGTGCTCCATGTCAGCCCCTGTCTGTGTGCTCCATGTCAGCCCCTGTCTGTGTGCTCCATGTCAGCCCCTGTCTGTGTGCTCCATGTCAGCCCCTGTCTATGTGCTACATGTCAGACCCTGTCTGTGTGCTCCATGTCAGCCCATGTCTATGTGCTCCATTTCAGCCCCTCTCTGTGAGCTCCATGTCAGCCTGTCTATGTGCTCGATGTCAGCCCCTGTCTGTGTGCTCCATGTCAGCCTGTCTATGTGCTCCATGTCAGCCCATGTCTGTGTGCTCCATGTCAGCCCCCTGTCTATGTGCTCCATGTCAGCCTGTCTGTGTACTCCATGTCAGCCCCTGTCTATGTGCTCCATGTCAGCCTGTCTGTGTGCTCCATGTCAGCCTCTGTGTATGTGCTCCATGTCAGCCACTGTCTATGTGCTCCATGTCAGACTGTCTGTGTGCTCCATGTCAGCCCCTGTCTGTGTGCTCCATGTCATCCCCTGTCTGTGTGCTCCATGTCAGCCCCTGTCTGTGTGCTCCGTGTCAGTTCAAAGTCGATTGTAAAATGACGACAGTGTGCTGATTACGGGCACACAGCTTTCCTCTAATGACGTCATCATGCTGGGCTTTGCACAATGATGTAAGTATGAACGTGACAGCAAACAGAAATTAAATGGCCATATATTGTTTGTCTTTCTTATTGGCTGTTTCATCTGTCATGCACTCAAAAACCTTATTCCAACCACCACATAGCCAGTCCAACCCAGACTGTCCGGTCGCGTGACTCTCTCCACTCATTCCAACCACCACATAGCCAGTCCAACCCAGATTGTCCCGTCACGTGACTCCCTCTCCACTCATTCCAACCACCACATCCCCAGTCCAACCTAGGTTGTCCTGTCACGTGACTCCCTCTCCACTCATTCCAACCACCACATAGCCAGTCCAACCCAGGTTGTCCTGTCACGTGACTCCCTCTCCACTCATTCCAGCCACCACATACCCAGTCCAACCCAGGTTGTCCTGTCACGTGACTCCATCTCCACTCATTCCAACCACCACATCCCCAGTCCAACCCAGGTTGTCCTGTCACGTGACTCCCTCTCCACCCATTCCAGCCACCACTTTAGCCAGTCCAACCCAGGTTGTCCTGTCACGTGACTCCCTCTCCACTCATTCCAGCCACTACTTTGGTCAGTCCAACCCAGGTTGTCCTGTCACGTGACTCCCTCTCCAGTCATTCCAACCACCACTTTAGCCAGTCCAACCCAGGTTGTCCTGTCACGTGACTCCCTCTCCACTCATTCCAACCACCACATCCCCAGTCCAACCCAGGTTGTCCTGTCACGTGACTCCCTCTCCACTCATTCCAACCACCACATCCCCAGTCCAACCTAGGTTGTCCTGTCACGTGACTCCCTCTCCACTCATTCCAACCACCACATCCCCAGTGCAACCCAGGTTGTCCTGTCACGTGACTCCCTCTCCACTCATTCCAACCACCACTTTAGCCAGTCCAACCCAGGTTGTCCCGTCACGTGACTCCCTCTCCACTCATTCCAACCACCACATCCCCAGTCCAACCCAGGTTGTCCTGTCACGTGACTCCCTCTCCACTCATTCCAGCCACCACTTTAGCCAGTCCAACCCAGGTTGTCCTGCCACGTGACTCCCTCTCCACTCATTCCAAACACCACATAGCCAGTCCAACCCAGGTTGTCCTGTCACGTGACTCCCTCTCCACTCATTCCAACCACCATATAGCCAGTCCAACCCAGGTTGTCCTGTCCCGTGACTCCCTCTCCACTCATTCCAGCCACCACTTTAGCCAGTCCAACCCAGGTTGCCCCGTCACGTGACTCTCTCTCAACTCATTCCAACCACCACTTTAGCCAGTCCAACCTAGGTTGTCCTGTCACAATTCCAGCGCTACAATCCACCGGGAGCAATGAATTTCAGGTCGTCATGACGTTTGCCATGTCGATACACTTGTGTTAATGAATGTGTGTACGACTGACATACATTGATTAAGAAAACCGGTACTACCTTAGTACGTATTTTGATGAGACCACAAAGATGCTTTCCTATTTTCTCCATAGATAATTAAAATGCACGTCATCTGTTTTCAAGTTAGAGGTCTAGAATTGTGGACATTATTAGTAATTCATTATATGAAAGCAAAACGGTTCGATATAGCATGCCTTCGAAACTAGAGGTCATGTATCTCTTCTGGAGGAAAATGGAGGGTAGGTGGGGGGGGGGGGGGTACTTTCCTTAAGTCAGGAAACTGATACGTGTAAAGAAGTCTTCGTGTTCAAAAAAAGTGACATGAAATAGAAACTCTTGAGCAAAGTGAACCTAAAGTCGTGTCCAGAAATAATCAATTATTTTTGGGTAACCGTAAAAAGTTATCACTTCATCATTACAAATGAATATGTCCCAAATGACTCTGCGGCGAAACAGGATTTCTTGGTAAAAAAAAAAAGAAAAAGAAAGAAAGAAAGAAAGAAAGAAGAAGAAGAAGAAGAAGAAGAAGACGAAGACGTCGACGACGACGACGACGACGACGACGACGACGACGACGACGACGAAGAAGAAGAAGAAGAAGAAGAAGAAGAAGAAGAAGAAGAAGAAGACGACGACGACGACGACGACGACGAAGAAGAAGAAGAAGAAGAAGAAGAAGAAGAGGAAGAAGAATGTTACGGATGGTGTGGTGCTGTGTGTACGACTGTCTGACTGACTTCCAAAAGTTTCGATGCGTATAAACGATTTTTCCCTACACACACCCACACCACATGAACATGGACAGCCAGGCAACACACAAGTTAAGTTTCTTTTATATGCTGCCTGAACCATCAAAACATAAACATATATCAATATAAAATAGCATAAAATCAATACACACCTCCACCAGTAAGGACATTCAACAAACACATGGAGCTTCAACTGTGACTCTCAAAACTGACACATTAAAAATTTCCTTTCTAGCACAGTTCTCACTGGCACCGTCAGTAGTGTCCCAATTGACACAGTCCATACAGCTGGCTGCAACAAGCCTCAGTTACAGTCTTTACACGGCAAGCAGAGCCGCTCACGAATACAGTTCGAAGTCCCACAGGGTACACCCACATAGAAGATCACGTCGGACTACCGACCTGGCGGTCAGCCTCTCTACGTCGTCGTGACGGAGAATCCTGAGGCCCTTTACAATACTGTTCCACTACTGACCAGGCGGTCAGCCTCTCTACGTCGTCGTGACGGAGAATCCTGAGGCCCTTTACAATACTGTTCCACTACTGACCAGGCGGTCGGCTTCTCCGCATCGTCTTGATGGAGACAGCGGTTGGGTCACGGGCTGTACCCCCACACCCGTTAGTAATCAGTTCCAGGCCGGACTCAAAGGCCATACCGTTTTTTTTTTTTTTTCGCTCTCGTTTTATTTTTTTATACGTCATGCTGTTACGTAATTTTACGTTGACGTCACAATTTACGTTGACGTCACAAATACTCACCCTCCTAGAAAAAACAAAAAAACAAACAAAAACAATGACCGAATATTTATTTTTAAGAAGAAGTAAAAAATATCAGAATGCAAAAACCAGAAATCACACATCAAAACAGCATCAGTAAACTGCAGTGCACACAGGGAAACACTTCCTAAGCAATGAACTGATTCTCACATGAACGGGAGAGAAGATCAGAGAAAACATTCGCTGAACCAGGAACTGGCTGGACTTCAAACGAGAACTCCTGCAACAACAACGCCCATCGCATAATTCTTGAATTCTTGAAGTTTGACGTTCGCAGGTACGTCAAGGGACGATGATCCGTCTGCAGGATAAACCTGATTCCCCAAAGGAACCTAACAAACTTCTGCACAGCCCAGACAACGGCTAAACGTTCCCGCACAATAGTACTGTACGCCTTCTCACGATCCAGCAACTTTCGACTAGCGAACACGACTGGATGAAGAACTGGGTGAGGAAATCATCACTCGCCTGACGCAATACAGCACCCAAACCAGCAGAACTAGCATCAGTCCTGAGAACAAAAGGATTACCCAACCTAGGTAACAACAGCACAGGTGCAGAAGACAAGATTCCCTGAATCATACTCAAAGCTTCAGCACACTCAGGAGTCCAAGGAATAGATCTTCCAGCACGACCAGCATCTTTGATCAAATCAGACAGTGGAGCACTCAAAGTAGCAAACCCAGGAACATATCTCCTGTAAAAATGAGCAACCCCAACAAAGATCTGACCTGCTTCCTGGTAGCAGGAATGGATATCTTCAAAATCTTATCAACCGTCTTCCCTTTAGGACGCATTGTACCAACTCCAGCAACATGACCAAAAAACTCAAGTGAACGAAAGCCTGCCTCGATTTTCGAAGGACGAGCTGTGAGGTTGAAAGGCCTCAGACAAGAGAGCACACCCTTCACATGGCAAAGTGAGCATCCCATGACACACTGTGCACAAGAATATCGTCAAAGAAGCTGATAGCAGAAAACTGATCTAATGCCAGCATACGCATCATACGTGCAAACACTGCAGGAGCCGACACAAGTCCAAAAGGCATCCTGACAAACTGGTATAGACGCATGTGTGTTGTAAAAGCCATCTTCGGACGATCCTCGGGCTTAAGCACAGTCTGGCAGTATCCTTTTGCAAGATCTATTTTTGTGAAAAACTGAGCATCAGCTAACCTTGCAAAAAGACTCTCAACGTCAGGAATAGGTTCAGCATCAAAGATGGTAATCTTGTTCAAAGATCTGAAATCAATGCAAAATCGACACGTACCATCTTTCTTCCTGACCAGCACAAATGGTGATGCATACGGACTGTTCGATGGCTCAATGATACCAAGATCCAACATGATACCAATCTCTCTCTCTCTCAACATCCTCTTTCGCAGAAAAGGGGATATCTTAACACTTCTTTCTAACAGGGACATCTCTTGTAAGAGGAATCTCTAAGAGTACATCACCTGAGAAAGAACCTGGTTTAGGAATCAAAATTTCATGAAAATCATCAAAGACTGCACGCATCTCTCAAGAACTGCTGTCAGACAAAGCACAATCAAACTGTACGGTACGAACATCTTCATCTGGTATAGAAGACGCCATCGGAGCAGTTAAAGTGAGAATGGGTAAAGCGTCATCACAATCCTGGACGACACCAACTGTAAAAACTACTTCACGAACAACAGACACTGGAGAGGGATCCTGTGTAACCACAGAAAGACCAACTCCTGGAGAACACTCCGAAGAACCTTGTTCTTGCTCACAAGCCACAGGTGTTATCTCTGACCAAGGCACTGAATTACCCTGTGAAAGAATAACTGTAGGTACAACAACATCAGAAGTAGACGCAACAGCGCGACAAATATACATTATGAGCATTCGCATGTAGAAACTAACCGCTTGCGAACGCCACAAATGATAGTACCAGTATCACGCAGAAGAAGAAGCAGAAGAAGAAGAAGAGCAAGAACAAGAGCAAACACAAGAACAATACAAACAAGAACAAGAAGAAAATCAAGAAGAAAAGAAAAAGAAAAATGTAAAGTATTCACTGAAAACAACTTTCTGCTAATGGAACTGTCACAGTCTCTAGGCCGTGTGTGCCCACTGCCAAGCCAGTCAATACTCGTCTTCAGTTTAGAGAGGAAGGAAATCTTTGTTTTGGGTCAACTGAAATACAACTGGACAACAGACTGGACCAGTACTGAAGTCTTTCAGCCAGAGAGAGATCACTGAACCCCTCCATCCGGGTGATCATCACAATGTTTCCAGGTAAACGCTGATACCCCCCACTGACACTGCCACTAACAGCCAAGACAGTCAATGCCAAGACTTCGGTGACAAAAACAGTTGTGAGGGTCCCAGCTAGTTCTGTTGTGTGGAAAGGTAAACCTGTTTCCCTGTGCCCTCTGTTGGAATGTACCCACACAGAACCAGAAACAACCTCCTAAGTCTACTGTCGGAATGTACCCACACAGAAACAGAAACAACCTCCTATGTCTACTGTAGGAATGGGCTCACACAAAGCCAGAAACAACCTTCTATGTCTGCTGTTGGAATGTACCCACACAAAGCCAGAAACAACCTTCTAAATCTACTGTCGGAATGTGCCCACACAGACCCAGAAACAACCTTCTATGTCTACTGTAGGAAAGCACACACACAGACCCAGAAAAAACCTTCTATGTCTACCGTAGGAAAGCACCCACACAGACCCAGAAACAACCTCCTATGTCTACCGTTGGAATGTACCCACACAGACCCAGAAACAACCTTCTATGTCTACTGTCGGAATGTACCCACACAGACCCAGAAACAACCTTCTATGTCTGCTGTTGGAATGTACCCACACAGACCCAGATACAACCTCCTATGTCCACTGTTGGAATGTACCCACACAGACCCAGAAACAACCTTTTATGTCTACAGTTGGAATGTACCCACAACCCAGAAACACCTTCTAGTATACTGTTGAATGTACCCAAGACCGAACAACTCCTATGTCTACTGTTGGTATGTACCCACACAGACCCAGAAACAACCTCCTATGTGTACTGTTGGAATGTACCCACACAAAGCCAGAGACAACTTCCTATGTCTACTGTTGGTATGTACCCACACAGACCCAGAAACAACCTCCTATGTTACTGTCGGAATGTACCACACAAAGCCAGAAACAACCTTATATGCCTATCGTAACTGGCCTCAGCTGCGAAGGGGGCACAGCCATCGAAGGACACAGAAGACTGGGAACCACGCTTCGCTGCTTTCAGTAGGTTGTGATTTTTTTCGTAGACTCCACGTTCTCTCTGGCATACTTCTCCTTCTTCTTCTCCTGCCGTCGATGTTTTCGTTGCAACAGATCTTCAGTCCTGTCGCCACGATGAATCTCGCAGTCTTCTCGAGGTCTTGAAGGTTGCCTCAGAACTGCATCTGCAGCTCTGCGCCTTCTGGCCAGGTTTGACGCCGTAGATCATCATGGGGTGGACAGTGTTGGAGGATGTGTTCTGGGGTCTGAGATCCAGAGCCACGCGGACATTCGTCTGTGTGGGCAATCTTAATTCGGCTGAAGTGGTTCAGCAGGCGGCAGTGGCCAGCTCCCAGTCTGAAGATCTCTGGCATACAGTATCTTTTGTTGTTGTTGCTGTTGTTGTTGAATTCTGTACAAAATTTCTTTTTAAAGAATATCTCCTGAAGGGTTTTGGTCTGGGATAGGAGTCGCTTGCGCTGTTTTTCGCTCATCGGCTCCTGCTCTGGAACTATTCAAAGCATCGTCTCTCTGGTCCCGGCACTCCAGAAGATATTTCCGTCAAAGTGCGAAGACATTTCATTTCCTCTGACTTCCTTTCTGCTCCGGTGATCGTAGCTGGCCGTCATTTGTGCCACTCACAACTCCTGAACTTTGTTTTGCTATACTGCGCACCTGCCTTAAATGTTATGGTTACAGCATTGTTCTTTATGGATTTCTGGTCCTTTTGGTGCTTCAGAGTAATGATCATTAAGCCAGTAATGCTACAACAACAACAACGACAATAATAATAATAATAGCAATAACAATAAGAAGGAGACCAACAACAACAACAACAACAACAACCATGATAAGAACAACGACAATAGTTTCAATTTCAGTTTCATCAAGGCGTCACTGCGTGCAGACTAGTCCATTATACGCTTAATATCATCCGCTAAGCTTCGAGACCACACTGAGCATGATTTAAAGACCACACTGAGCACGAGTTAAAGCTGATGGATAAATGAGTTAAGGACTGAAATGAGAGAATTTAAGAAGAGGATCTCATGGCTTACGACCTAGCATGTCTGACCTACGACCTAGCATGTCTGACCTACGCGTTAATACAACACACTGATTAGACCTCAGGTACTTACCTAACATTGTCTGGGTCATTATCATCGTTCTTATTACAACAATCCTTCTCCTCCTCCTCATCCTCCTTCTCCCGCTCCTCCTCCTCATCTTTATCGTCATCGTCATCATCATCATCATCATCGTCATCATCATCATCATGACAAAAACATGCGCAATATATAATCTGCACAGCATACAGCTCTGCTCAGGAAAACTGAGCGGGAGGAGTATAATGCTCTAAACAAGGTCAGTGCTGTAAACAAGGTCAGTACTGTAAACAAGGTCAGTGCTGTAAACAAGGTCAGTGCCAACATGAAAAATGGAAAGGGAAGCGAGATGGGATATGTGGTAACTAATTTGAGAACAAGTCTAGACAACAACCGCACAAAGAAAGCTTTTAAGGTCGTAAAGGACTTGACCAGACAAAAACAAAGGAAAATCAGCACCGCTCAAGACAAAGACGACAACTGTTTTAGACAGGGCCTAGGAAGAAGATCATGTCAGGAGAAGGTGGACAGAACGTAGCTCTGAACACCACATCAAACAGGACAAAGGGAGGTCAAAATGTGTTCACAGTACAGGATTCACCAAACGAGGATGACTCTCCCATGATTGTGAAGAACTCCCGCCAGCAGTGAAGTCGCTGAACTGTGGGAAGGCTGGAGGCATGGACAACACCCTGCAGTTAGTGGAGAGGCAGTGACTGTCATTGTGACTGCCGTCAGTCACACCGGAGGCTGGCCTACACCTGGCACTGTCACTCGTCGTCCTGTCTGTCAGACAGACACATTGTACAGCCTGCCATGGCTGCTGCACTGTCAGTGTGATCAGCCATGCCGGCAAAGCTGCTCTCAATCGTTCTGAACACGTCACCGCTGGACGTGGATACTTTTCTGGCTGCATGCAGAACAGGCTGTATTCCGCAAAGGCGGAGCACTATCTAACAAATGTTTGAGCGATGCATCCCGTGTAAACAGCGTCTCGAACACCTGCTCTTCATAGAACTCGAGAGAGCGTCTGACGGAGTCTGCCTTGAGGTGAAATGTGCCACAATGGAGGAGTGTCATATCGGGGGAAAGCATTTCAGAACCAACCAGTAACTGAACTCTTACGTGGCTAGTGCAATGCTCACACACGCAGTGGTCACACGCTTCATTTGCAGTTCGCAGGGTCGCCTTCTGTCTCCCACACTCTTCAACAGATTCCTAGAACCCAAGAGACAGATGCGCATGAATTAAGCCAGCAGTGTCAGCGCTGGAGGACGAACAGTCACAAACCTTTGATCCGAAGATGACACTGATGACCTTGCAGGCAGTGAACAAGACCTCACCGAGCTCGTTGAAAGGATGGATAAAACATCCACAAGATGTGACGTGAAAATCAGCGCCGACACCAGCCTGATAGCCAGCAACAGCAGCGCAGAAATCCTGGTGTCAGTCCCCATGGACAGGAGTTACGAACTCTTCCACCGCCCACGTGCTGAGATCTGTCGTCAGAACTGAAGGATACACGAATCAGAGATCCTCCCCAGCGCATCAAAGACAGTATCAGCACTATGCAGAACAAAGCTGTCAGGAGAGACAATGAAATCTCCACCAAACACAATGTCACGTCTCTTCAGTCACTGCTATACTCAAGCTTGATGTGCGCAAGAAAGATATGGAGCTTCACAGTGGATCAGAAAGTAGTAGCCAAGCCATGGAAATCAGGAGTTATCGCAAGACACTAAAAATCAGACATTCCGGTCATTTCACCGATGAATAAGCGCATCAAACGCTCAGGCAGCACATCGGACCCAATAACAAATCAACTGACAATTGTTCAGGAAAAAACACTACGATTGTAGGCTCGTCCAAAAAGATCCAGGGAAATGTTAAAGGAGGAAGACGAAAGAACAGACAGGAAAAATGGGCCGACAAATACGCAGAATGGTGACGGAAAAAACATTTACCGAGACCCAAGCCATGGCACACACAGACAGACTGACCTGGAGAAGCTATGACACACACAGACAGACCTAGAGAAGCCATGGCATACACAGACAGACCTAGCGAAGCCATGGCATACACAGACAGGCTGACCTGGAGAAGCTATGGCACACAAAGACAGACAGACCTGGAGAAGCTATGGCACACACACACAGACGTAGAGAAGCCATGGCACACACAGACAGACCTAGAGAAGCCATGGCATACACAGACAGACAGACCTGGAGAAGCTATGGCACACACAGACAGACAGACCTGGAGAAGCTATGGCACACACAGACAGGCTGACCTGGAGTAGCTATGGCACACAAAGACAGACCTAGAGAACCCATGGCACACACAGACAGACAGACCTAGCGAAGCTGTGGCACACACAGACAGACCAAGAGAACCCATGGCACACACAGACAGACAGACCTAGCGAAGCCATGGCACACACAGACAGACTGACCTGGAGAAGTTATGGCACACACAGACAGACCTGGAGAAGCCATGGCACATGCAGACAGACTGACCTGGAGAAGTTATGGCACACACAGACAGACCTAGAGAAGCCATGGCACACACAGACAGACCTAGCAAACCCATGGCACACACAGACAGACAGACCTAGCGAAGCCATGGCACACACAGACAGGCTGACATGGAGAAGCCATGGCACACACAGACAGACAGACCTGGAGAAGCTATGACACACACAGACAGACGTAGAGAAGCCATGGCACACACAGACAGACCTGGAGAAGCCATGGCATACACAGACAGACAGACCTGGAGAAGCTATGGCACACACAGACAGACAGACCTGGAGAAGTTATGGCACACACAGACAGGCTGACCTGGAGAAGCTATGGCACACACAGACAGACTTAGAGACCCATGGCACACACAGACAGACCTAGAAAACTCATGGCACACACAGACAGACAGACCTAGCGGAGCCATGGCACACACAGACAGACTGACCTGGAGAAGTTATGGCATACACAGACTGACCTGGAGAAGCCATGGCATACACAGACAGACAGACCTGGAGAAGTTATGGCACACACAGACAGACCTGGAGAAGCCATGGCATACACAGACAGACCTAGCGAACCCATGGCACACACAGACAGACAGACCTAGCGAAGCCATGGCACACACAGACAGACTGACCTGGAGAAGTTATGGCACACACAGACTGACCCGGAGAAGCCATGGCACACACAGACAGACAGACCTAGCGAAGCCATGGCACACACAGACAGACTGACCTGGAGAAGCTATGACACATACAGACAGACCTGGAAAAGCCATGGCACACACACAGAGACAGACCCGGAGAAGGCATGGCACATACAGACCTGAAAAAGCCATGACATACACAGACCTGGAGAAGCCATGGCATACACTGACAGACCCGGAGAAGCCATGGCATACACAGACAAACCTGGAGAAGCTATAGCACACAGACAGACCTGAAGCTATAGCACACAGACAAACCTGGAGAAGCTATAGCACAAAGACAAACCTGGAGAAGCTATAGCACACACAGACAGACCTGGAGAAGCCATGGCACACAGACAGACCCGGAGAAGCTATGGCATGCACAGACCTGAAGAAGCCATGGCACACACAAACCTGGAGAGGCCATGGCACATACAGACCTGGAGAAGCCATGGCACACACAGACCGGGAGAAGCCATGGCACACACAGACAGACTGACCTGGAGACGCCATGTCACATACAGACAATCAGACCTGGAGAAGCTATGGTACACACATACAGACCTGGAAAAGCCATGGCACAGACAGACAGACCTGGAGAAGCCATGGTACACACATACAAACCTGGAAAAGCCATGGCATACACAGGCAGACCTGGAGAAGCCATGGCATACACAGACAGACCTGGAAAAGCCATGGCACACACAGACAGACCTGGAGAAGCCATGGCACACACAGACAGACCTGGACAAGCCAGGGACACACACAGACAGACCTGGAGAAGCTATGATACACACATACAGACCTGGAGAAGCTATGATACACCCATACAGACCTGGAGAAGCTATGGCACACACAGACAGACCTGGAGAAGCTATGGTACACACATACAGACCCGGAGAAGCCATGGCACACTCAGGCAGACAGACCCGGAGAAGCTATGGCACACTCAGGCAGACCTGGAGAAGCCATGACACATACAGACCTGGAGAAGCCATGTCACATACAGACCTGGAGAAGCCATGGCACACACAGACAGACCTGGAGAAGCCATGGCACATACAGACCTGCAGAAGGCATGGCACATACAGACCTGGAGATCCTATGGCATACACAGACCTGGAGAAGCCATGGCACATACAGATCTGGAGAAGCCATGGCACACACAGACAGACCTGGAGAAGCCATGGCACACACAGACAGACCTGGAGAAGCCATGGCACACCCCGACCTGCAGAAGGTATGGCACATACAGCCCTGGAGATCCCAGGCATACACAGACCTGGAGAAGCCATGGCACACACAGACCTGGGGAAGCCATGGCACACACAGACCTGGAGAAGCCATGGCACACACAGACCTGGAGAAGGCATGGCACATACAGACCTGGAGAAGCCATGGCATACACAGACCTGGAGAAGCCATGGCACACACAGACAGACCTGGAGAAGCCATGGCACACACAGACAGACCTGGAGAAGCCATGGCACACCCAGACCTGGAGAAGGCATGGCACATACAGACCTGGAAAATCCATGGCATACACAAACAGACAGACCTGGAGAAGCCATGGCACACACACATACAGACCTGGAGAAGCCATGGCACACACAGACCTGGAAAATCCATGGCATACACAGACCTGGACAAGCCATGGCACATACAGACAGACCTGGAGAAGCCATGGCACACACAGACAGACCTGGAGAAGCCATGGCACTCACAGACAGACCTGGACAAGCCATGGCACACACAGACAGACCTGGACAAGCCATGGCACACATAGACAGACAGACCTGGACAAGCCATGGCACACACAGACAGACAGACCTGGACAAGCCATGGCACACACAACTCGTATCCTACATACTCGTATTTGCTCGTGTACAAATGAGCTAGCTGTTCACCGGTCATATAGTGTGTTTATGTATGCAACATTTTGTTCCAGTGTGTGTGTGTGTGTGTGTGTTGTGTGTGTGTGTGTGTGTGTGTGTGTGTGTGTGTGTGTGTGTACGCGCGCGCGAGTGTGCTGTGTGCGTGCATGCGTGTGTGTATGTTTATTACTCGTGAACGCAGAATTGCGTGCGCGCGCGCGCGCGCGCGCGCGGGTGTTGTGTGTTGTGTGGTGTGTGTGTGTGTGTGTGTGGTGTGTGTGTTTCTGCTTATATGTTTTAGATGTTGAATTGTTAAAACGTGTAAAGCGCCCTGTAGCCTACGTTGTTAGAAATTATCCTCATTATTATTATTATTATTATATTATTATTATAAATTATCCTCATTATCATTATTATTATTATTATTATTATCATCATTATTATTATTATTATTATTATCATCATCATCATCATCATCATCATTATTATTATTTTTAATGGTGAAGACGCTCCGAGACGCAAACTGTTTTAAGCCAATCACCGTAGAAAATGTACTTTTACAGTATTGAAATTTGTGGGGCATTTAGTACATACATGTTACAGCAGAGTCTATGAAGGTCTTGTTCAGATACATTGCTGCAGATGTGACTTTTTAGATTTTAACAGGAGAAAAAGTTCATTGAAGATCAATTTGCGTGGGGATGGGGTGGGTGGGGGGGGGGGGGGGTACTTTGTTTTAAGCTTCTTTGAGTCTCTTTGAAACATGCTGGTATACTAATTTTCTTTGACAAAATTTACATGGGGACCTTTTGTTTCGATGTGACATCGACTATTTCCTATGAATTAAAATCAAATAATATTACTGTGAATTTGTTATCGTACAACACTACTGGAAGAAACATTCTCCTCTTCAAAGAATGCATTTCACGGTGTGTCGACAACTTAACTATTCCCAGCATTCGTATTAAATATCCATCTGTCTGTCTTTTCTTCTGTCAGTCTGTCTGTCTGTCTTTCTATCTCATTGACTTTCCTACCCGCACCCCCTCACTACCACATATAAGTTTCCAGTCGAGTAAATGCAATGCGTTTAGTTTGCTCCCAACTCAAGGTTTCTCCTCCTCCTCCTCCTCCTCCTCTCCTCCTCCTCCTCCTCCTCCTCCTCCTCCTTCTTCTTCTTCTTCTTCTTCTTCTCAAGTTATTTGCAAATAACATGGCTTCTGCCGAGCTTCCCGGAACATAAACGAAGATATAAAATCAATTACATGTTCAGTAGGCGAAAAGAACTTTGAAACGAAACAGATAAATCACTTCTAAACAACAACACCAACACTTGATTTATGGCCAATCAATACACACACACCTCTCTCTCTCTCTCTCTCTCTCTCTCACACACACACACACACACACACCACACACACACACACACACACACACACACACACACACACACACACACACACACACACACACACACACACACACACACACACACACACACACACACACACACACACACACACACACACACACACACACACACACACACACACACACACACAAAACACACACACACACACACACACCACACACACACACCACACACACACACACAGAGGGAAAGAGAGAGAGAGAGAGAGGAGAGAGAGAACGGCAAGAAGATATAACCTCTGCACATCTCTCTCTCTCTCTCCCACACACACACACACACACACACACACACACACACACACACACACACACACACACACACACACACACTCACAGCGCGTGCGCGCACACCAAAATACAGAAACACACACGCGCACGCACACACACACACACACACACACACACACACACACACACACACACCACACACGCACGCACGCACGCACGCACACACACACACACACACACACACACACACACACACACACACACACACACACACACACGCAAACACACACACACACAGCGCAACTGAGAGAGAGAGAGAGAGAGAGAGAGAGAGAGAGAGAGAGAGAGAGAGAGAGAGAGAGAGAGAGATGATGATGATGATGATGATGATGATGATGATCCTTTTGACATCATTGACGACCAAATCTATGCATCCCTTCACTGCAACCGCGTGCTGTCTCCACTAGTCCAACACTGTGCGCCAGGTGCGTGCCGCTCGTGTCTAGTCACATCATTGTACAAGTTGTACAGGCACCATGAAGAGTGCCGATCAACTGTAAACAGATACTGAAATCCTACATATGATACAGCAAAAAAAAACAACAACATGAATTGAACTCGCTTTATACGGCTCCGCAGTAGGTAAACCTGTATATATGAAGTAGATTTTAATCTATGGTGTATACACATGACACAATCTGACGTGATCTGACGCCAGCAGATAAATCAGACAAATCTTAAATAAATGTTAGCGAACCGCCAAGAGAAACGTGGACAAACGAGTCACAAGACAAAACACGACGCGTTTCGACCTCTTAGGTCTTCTTCAGGCAAGACACAAACAAATAGGGCAATGAAAATGAACGAATTTGTCAGGCCTGCCGACCTTGCCCTGAAGAGATCTAAGCTAAGTGACAAATTCGTTCATTTTCATTGTCCTATTTGTTTGTGTCTTGCCTGAAGAAGACCTAAGAGGTCGAAACGCGTCGTGTTTTGTCTTGTGACTCGTTTGTCCACGTTTCCTTGGCGGTTCGCTAACATTTATTTAAGATTTGTTTAGATTTCCGCCTGCAGTCGTCTCACTTTGCGACCAGATAAATCAGGTTAGTTCCTTGGTGTACAGGCTGACTCTCTTCATAAGATTGGCTCTCAATGGAAGATATACCATTGGTTGGAGAGAAGGGAGGCTTTTCAAATCATAAGCCGATGATGATGGATAAATCGGAAGACAGGCTGAACTGACTGGTGATCGCGGGCAATTCCCGACGACTGTTTCTAGAACCGTGGTTTATAGACATGGTCATACATACTTCTCTTACGTATTGACAAAGAATAGTTGTCACTCCAGTGCCCAACATCTTCCATCCTCAACCTCGTAATGTACATTCTTCGGAACACACACACACACACACACACACACACACACGCGCGCGCGCGCGCGCGCGCGCACGCGCACGCACACACGCACACACGCATGTTCGCACGCGCGCGCCCCCCCCCCCCCCCCCCACACACACACACACGCGCGCGCGCGCGCGATGATGATGATGATGATGATGTGTTATTTTCAAGGGTAATAGAAAAGCAAATATATGCTTTTTTACATCTGGCCCCTGCCCCGCCGAGGGACTAAGATTGACTAGCAACTAAGCATGACTAACTACTAAACCATACAAACATAATGATCTTTAAAAATACATGAAAACATGGATGAGCTTTTTGCTCTTCAATATTGACGAATACAGGAGCTTAGAGAAAAAGTGACATTGAAACAACAATAAAGAATAAATGAGTTGATTACTAAGAAAAGAAAAAAGAAAAAAACCCAATCACACACACAGCGCGCACGCCGCCGCGCGCGCAGCGAGAGAGAAAAGCAGGACAGAGAGATTACTAAACACAGAATAAGGAAAAAATCACACACCACACACACACCACCACACACACATACGCACGCAACCCCATCCACAACACACGCTCGCAAACGCACACAACACTCACTCACAGACACACGCGCGCGCGCAGCAAAGACACACACACACACGCGCGCGCAAACAAACACAAAAACAAGACGTATAGAGCATGTCCTTGTGCCTCTATTACTTCACTAGCACCAAAAGAACAGGCGCTGCCATCTCCTGTTGTCCTTTCCTGCATCTTGGGTCAGTCACACTAGTTTCAGCAGGAGGCTGCACTAATAACTACCTGGGGGTGGGATGGAAGGAACTCACTCAGTGCGATGTCTGAATGAGGATGTTTTCAGTTAATACTCGTTAAGTACTTCTTCCTAGAGAAATGTCTGGCTTTCTTCAAAAATATTAATAATGTAGTTCACAGCCAATTTTCCTTTTCATCTTATCAGATGTTGGTCGGCAGATTACGAATTACACAGTCCACACTGACAGATACATATAGTTCAAGCTCTGCACTTTCAACGCAAGTATGGGCTTAATATACATACACACACACATATATATATATATATATATTCAATTATAAACAAAGTTTGCCCTTATGTCTTAGATTGAAGAAATAGGGGGAGATAAGCATACATATCTGCAGTGGTAGATAATTCTGCCTAACTAACAGTATGTGCTTGAGTGGGTGAATGGGGAAAAAATCAAATAATGCTTCTCAAAATGAGCCTTCAGCAAGCTTATAGTCTCCAAGAGGGAGACAGTCTCCAATAGGGAGGAAACTCACTAACATATAACTCCTGGTCAGATACCGATATTTCGAAACCTGATTGTTTCTCCTCAGTGACCGCGGAAAGTGTTAAGTTGACTCCTCTGCCTTTTCGGTTTTAAGAAGAATGCTATCCCAGAAAAAGCTGGTGTGCAATACCGTAGTATGTTTGCTGAGATTTCAAAAAACCAACCAAAGGTGCCACCTAAGAAGCAAAGAAAATCATGAAAGAGCAAAACAAGCTACATTTTCTTGTGAAAAGTAGAAAATATAAAAAGATAACCTCTTAAGACACAAGTGCTGAGGGCCAGTTCTTGGAATGAATCCGCAAGGGACTAAATTACAACAAACTAATAAATTCCAAGGATAAGTACCGAGCACCATTCCAGCAACTTACAGAGCAGCTTGGTGTTGCAATGACTGCAAGAAATATTCAATTATAAACAAAGCTTGCCCTTATGTCTTAGATTGAAGAAATAGGGGGAGATAGGCATACATATCTGCAGTGGTAGATAATTCTGCCTAACTAACAGTATGTGCTTGAGTGGGTGAATGGGGAAAAATCAAATAAATGCTTCTCAAAATGAACCTTCAGCAAGCTTATAGTCTCCAAGAGGGAGACAGTCTCCAATAGGGAGGAAACTCACTAACATATAACTCCTGGGAGGAAACTCACTAACATATATATATATACACATATATATATATATATATATATATATATATATATATATATATACATGCATATATGCACATATGTATCACACACACACACACACACACACACACACACACACACACACACACACACACACACACACACACTGATTCAAGTCTAGGAGAACTGGCCATAGTTTGGTGGCATTGGCATGAAGTGTGGCCACTGCCAAAAGGCAGGTGGGAAGCTACGAGGAAAAGAAGGGAAGAACATAGAAGGATACACAGGCGGTGGCATCATGGGTGGTGGTTGTGGAGGCGAAGTGTAGTTCTCTTTATCACCATACGAATCAGTTAGCCGCGTAGTGGTACCTGTCGGGTCGTGGGGGTGTGGTGGCGGGGAAGGGGGGGGGGGTTGAGAGTGGTGGTAGGGAGGGGAGGAAAGACCTCTGAGTAGTGGGGGTTAGTAGGAGACTGGGGAAGAGTAGGAGGGTTCTCGGGTTGAGAGGACTGTGATGTGTGATTGTTTGTTGGTAACATGCGTGGAGTAGGTGAATGGACGGGAGGAGGAACGGAGCGGTGATGCAAGAAGGGGGAAGTGGAGAGACGTCCAGTGGGGCGAGGCCTGTGGTCACTGCCCCTCTTTGTGCCGATGTTGTCTGCCTGTTTCCTAGCGAACAGATTTTCAGCAAGGCGTGCTGTCCCTTTCCTCGTTGGCAGAATGGCATTTTGGTACAATGCCATTCTGGGTGCACCACTGCTGGTGGTGAAGACAGCAGTGTGGTCCCTGTAGTGCACACCCATGCCGTCACACACCTGCTGCAGGTTCCTGTTGCTGGGATGAATGACTGGATTGAAGGGGTGTCGTCCTGTGGCAGGCAGGAGAACAGAGGCTAGCAGTGACACTTTGGGAAAGACCCTACGGCACAGGGAAAGAAGGTCTTTTCACTTGTCACTGCTGATGGCACTGTCTGCTGAGGCCTGGACTTATGCGCAGTCATGGATCCCAACATGAACTGCAGCCAGCCTCACTGTTGGTGAGGGTGTCTGGCCACTGAGCCACTCAGTCAGCTGGGTCACTGTCAGGTCACTGACACACACTTTTTGGGGGCTTGCTGTTGGGAGGTGAGGATCGGGAGGGATCCACCCCTTTCACTACATCATCCCCCAGCAGAATGGTAGTGGTGTCCTCAGTGACACTGACATGTTGGAGAGGGTTGGGGGTGGTGTCCTTAGTGACACTGACATGGTGGAGAGGGTTGGGGGTGGTGTCCTTAGTGACACTGACATGGTGGAGAGGGTTGGGGGTGGTGTCCTTAGTGACACTGACATGGTGGAGAGGGTTGGGGGTGGTGTCCTCAGTGACACTGACATGTTGGAGAGGGTTGGGGGTGGAGGTCTGCTGACTGAGGGACTCAGACACGGGTGTGGAGTCTGCTTTGCCTGCGCTGTGTCCACTTTCAGAATTGCTCTCTGTAGCAGTGGCGTTAGAGGGGGTGGGTAATATGGGGGATGATGATTTGGGGGTGGATGATTTGGGGGAGGGTGGTTTCGAGGATGTAGTCTTGGAGGGGAGTTTGTGATTTGAGGAGCGGGAAAGGGGTTTTTGCGTGTTTTGGGCTTGTAAGTGTTGTAACTGAGTGGTGATGGCATCCATGTCAATCTTAAATGTCTGTCTTGCTTCTTGCAGTGCTGCACGAAGGGCTGAAACTTCAGCTTGTAGGGATTGTGTTGTTTGTAAAAACTCTGCCTTGGACACACAGTCATCATGGCAGCAGCACACACATCTGGAATGTTCCCTGGCTTTGAAGCTTGGTCACCGTCTTTGTCACTGGAAACCCTTTCAGTGTCTGTAGTGGTGTCACTGCTAACGCTTTTTAGTGACTGCCATGGATGTGGTGTCTTGCTGGGGAGAGGGGCATGACTGAGTCAGGTGGGGCTGAGGTTACAGTGGAGGATGGTGAGGAGGAAAAGGGTGAATTATCAGTAGATGTGGGGGACTGTGAATCCTGCGCGCTATCGGCGACTGGAACGGTGAGGGAAGGTGGGCTCAATGAGGGGGAGTGGAGGGAGGAGGTTCTGTCAGTTCTGAGAAGAGCAGGCGTTAGTAGGTGAAGGGGTGGAGGGGGGATGCTGGGTGTAGGCAGGATGGAGCGGTCAAGGGGTGGACTGTATCTGCTTCTTCCTCTTCACTGCTCCCTGCCCGTGTAGTTGGCGAGATAAGCACACCGCGCGTGTCGTCTTTCACGGTCGCACCAGTGCTGGTCTGCTCCACTGTGTTCTGCTCAGCGTTTATCACGATGGCCGTCGCTGTGTCCATGTCTGGCACACACATGTGTGTGATGGAGAGATGGGTCAGGGCATGCAGTCACATCCAGTGTGTGTACAATGGTACGCAGTTTGTCGAACTCCTCATCGACCGACTGTAGACACGTTTTCCCTTGAATAAGAATCGTACCCGTTGTATGATATACATGCATCTTTAGAATATTGATTTCCTCTGACCTCATCTCTATTGTAGACTGACAGAGGTCAGAGGGAACTGGAGAGATGGTGGTCAAGTCTTCAGTACAAGTCATAGTCTTTGTGCTGTGCATGGTAATTTTTCCATGTGCATTGCACTCCTTTAGGTACAAATTCTCCCATGTACCTGCGATGTAGTGCAAACCGACTTTACCCTTAAAATGGGGCTGATTTACTGGGCTTCTCTTGGGTCAGGTCCTTCACCATATTCAGAGCTTTCTTCGTGCAGTCGTTACTTAGGTTTTATCCGATGCCTCAAGCTGTTGCTTGATCCAGCCTTCCTTTGCGTTCTTCATGTCTTTGTTTTCATTCTCTGGTTTACAGCACTGTGCTTCTTACCATCAGTCTCTTTGAGCAGCTTTCAGCTCCATCTACTATCACCTGTCTCCGAGATGTTGCTTGAGATCCATAATATCGTTTTCTTTCTGCTCATTCCCAGGGCCTCTGTTGCTTTCTCAGTCATCACTGCTTGGCATTGTGTGTGGAAGGTTTCAGGTCTTTGTCTAGGTGGAGTGGTGGGTCGAAATGTCCTCCTGTGGCCACTTGGAAATGTTCAGCGATGTCACGACCGTTCAGATGGTCAAGATTGAATGTCATGTCCAGGGATGTCACGACCTTCCAGTTGGTCAAGATTGAATGTAATGTTCAGCGGTGTCACGACCTTTCAGTTGGTCAAGAATAAATGTAATGATCCGCGAATTCATTGAACTACAAGCGTGCTTTAAAGTTCCTCTTGACAAGGTGATAGTCACTGCCAACATCAGCTCCTAAAATGTTATTGTTTTAGCCCCATTATACCAAACCTGATATTAGTTTTGAAATCCTCAATAGTATTAAAGACTACTCAATGGTGAAGACTTTTGCCGGATCCACCTGTCAGTTTGATTAGTGAATTCCAGTCCATGAGTTTCAAATTTGTTTGCAAAAGAAAGAAAAATCGCATAAGTCAAATAACAACTACCAAAAATATAAAGAACAGAGGAGGAAAACGTAGGTTTATCCATTATAAAATAATGCAATAATGATTTAGAGTTTTAATAAGCAAATTCACACGAGGAATGATGAATGGGAAAAGAATATTTTGTCTTGTTTCGTGATCGCAATAACTCTGAAAAAAGATGAAGAGCCATTTCCAGAAACTATAGCAGTTAACAAATTTTGAAAGCACACTGTACAAGCTTATCTTTTTTCTCCAGCAAGCACGTTGTTAAGTCGGCTGAGTAAATAAAACCCCAGAAGCTTGGTTTGACAGTCACGACATAAGAAAACAATACCACCTTCATTTAACAATAGGACTGATGAAGATGAGCATGGTGTGGACCATCATTGGCATGAAATTGGTATCTTTCTGATTGGACTCACGTTGGATCTACATATCAGTTTCTGTACTTAGGATGTGTGTGCTATAGCAATTTAAAAGCACCTAGAAGGTAACATAATGCTACCATGACACCGTGCTTAGTGTCGAGGGGTATGGGCTGGAAGGTTGCGAGTTCGAATCTTATCAGAGCCATGTATATATGACATGCTTCGTCCCAACTGGTTCCATCTCAGAACTGAGTTTGCTATGTGCTCACATTGGAAAACTGCAACCACACAGTCGAGTTTCATCCACTCAGTAGATGGGTTTCTGGGTGCTCTTCAAATTTTCTCACCATCCTTGCAGATGTTAGTGTCTCTCAGGCTTCCTTGACGCCGGCAGGAGTGAAGAGTATAGCCTGCAGTGCCAGTGAAAGGCCATAACATTGCCTTCGTCATCATTCTCATCGACCAGCATAAAAACAGCATTATATACTGTTCTCCTTCGCACTCTGCTGTTATGGTGACCTTCCTTTTCGTTTCCTCTCCGTGACAGTGCCCCAGGTGAAATCGTGGGGAGGTCGTTGGTATTGGTATCTTCCTGGATATGTTGTTGGTCAGCCACGGTGGTACCTTCCAGAGAGGGAGACACCCAGCATTGTCTGCAGGAAAACCGTGGTGGTGGCTGCTTAACTGGAGAACGAAGATAAAAGAAGGAAATGTCAGTGTGGAGAGGACGGTTCAAATCTTGTGCTAACTGCTACAGCTCTGGAACGAAATAGGACATATTTCAGACGCGTACATTATGTCTTTGAATGGTTTCCTTGACTGTGAAAAAAGTGTGTGCTTTTCAGTAACAGTGAGGATGTTTTGTCAACCATTCTTTTAAGTTGTGTCGAAGATTCCCTTTTGGTCAGTTTTCGGTAGAATTACGTTTTATGACCTGTCGAAAATGAAAGGATGGAGTGTTGGAGAGTTATATGAAAGCGAATATTAATTACTTGAAGAGTTTATTGCTGTTTGACATGTACTTATAAAGGCTCAAGGCGAAATCCTTATATTAAGATCAGTCTCCAACAAGATTCCTTTTTCTTACCTCAGCATTTATAAAACAGCTTTTGTACTGTCGTGTGGGATCTGCTCTGCAACAGTTTCAGGGAATTGTTCCGTGTCGTCTAGAACCAGAATATGAAGGTTTCGTTCATCATGTCAACGTTTCTGGCAGGACAAAAAGTACGTGGAGGAACGAAATATTTAGGAAAAGATGTAAAGGGATGTTTCAAGGCTATCTGGGTGAGAAGATACGTGAAGTTTAGATCTTGGCGTGATGCCATTGCATGCAATATGTTCAGTGGAAAGAGGGTACAAATGGAAATGGTTTGTGATCTTGTGACGCTGAAAGCAAAGAAACTCTGGCAGACACCGTTGTCATGACTGTGATGGTACCGTACGTCTATGTGGACTGTATAAAATGCGACGGGAAATCAACTGTGATTCTCCGCTTTTTCCAAAGGGAGGACACTTTTTTTACGGGGGAAGTGTCTGTCAAGGAAAAGCGAGGGAATGTGGTCAGGTGGTGTAGTTGTGTGATCATGTGACGGCTCACACTGGTGTGTGAATGCTCTGGGAAATGCCTTCAGGTTCGGGGGAGGAGGGGGTGGGGGTGGGGGGAGGGGCAGCCGCCGTGTGGGATGGGGAGTGAGGAATGATCTCTCTCTCACTCTGCGCGTCGGCTGCTGTCCCTGCTGTCTGTCATCCCTAGAGTCGCTAACTTGCTTCCTGCCTACTTCTCCCGGACCCCCACCCCACCCCACCCAACCAACCACCCTACCACCACCCCCTTCTCCCTTAAATCTGCTGTGGGTTTCCTGATCAGACCGGGTATGTGACCTTTGACCCTGCCTGATCGCTGCAGAATGGTGAAGGCCAGGCCACCTGATGCTACTTGTCATGATTCCTGCCGCTGATTCCGTCTGGCACCGCACCAGAAGAATCCACCTCCGCCTGTGCTGCCTGGGGTTGTGGCATTGCACCCTCGTCCTCTGTGCTGTCTGGGGGAGTGGCATTGCACCCTCGTCCTCTGTGCTGTCTGGAGGTGTGACATTGCACCCTCGTCCTCTGTGCTGTCTGGAGGTGTGACATTGCACCCTCGTCCTCTGTGCTGTCTGGGGGAGTGGCATTGTACCCTCGTCCTCTGTGCTGTCTGGGGGAGTGGCATTGTACCCTCGTCCTCTCTGTGCTGTCTGGGGGAGTGGTATTGTACCCTCGTCCTCTGTGCTGTCTGGGGAAGTGGCATTGCACCCTTGTCCTCTGTGCTGTCTGGGGAAGTGGCATTGTACCCTCGTCCTCTGTGCTGTCTGGGGGAGTGGCATTGTACCCTCGTCCTCTGTGCTGTCTGGGGGAGTGGCATTGTACCCTCGTCCTCTGTGCTGTCTGGGGGAGTGGCATTGTACCCTCGTCCTCTGTGCTGTCTGGGGGAGTGGCATTGCACCCTCGTTCTCTCTGTCTGCCATTGGTGGTTTTGACAGCCTGGTGTGATCTGAACAGGTGGTTCACGAACAACAACAACATCAACAACAAGAAAAGCAAAAGCAACAACAACAAGAAAAGCAAAAGCAGCAACAACAACAAAAGCAAAAGCAGCAACAACAACAACAAAAGCAAGTGCACACCGAGATTCTCAACTCTGATATAAACCAACACACATTGTCTTTCTGGCCATCAGTATCATCAGCACGCAGGGATTTCGTAGGCAACTGAACAACACAAGTTTTCAGCTGTTCAACCAAGTACGAAAGGAAGAAAGAAATAGTACAAGGTATGATCGGTGTGTGAAGAGTACGAAAGCAGTGATTTTATGAGTGCATGTTTTGTACATGGAACTGTACCTAGTTTATGGACATTTTGAAGTTCAGTTCAGTTCAGAGGTTTGTTTAATGTCTTTCCATCGCCAGCTAATATTAGACACTTGTTTTTTTAAAAAAAGAAAAAAAAAACACCTCCTTTTACACTCACTCAACTTATCTAGTTCTTTCAAACCCACATCTGATATATGCATGTTTACATAAGTGAAATACCCTAGTGGTACACAAACCTGCGATCTTTATAAAAAAAATTTTGCAACCTGTGACTGCGAAATAACCATGGCAATTTCAGCAACACATGAACCATATAAGACAGTATTGACATTATCAAAGTTATTCATCTCAGTACCTTTCTCCTGATAGAGTGAGGGTCAACACTGAGCATTCAAACAAAAGATGACGCACAGAAATGTTTTCTCTGCAGACACAAGTAATGCCATGAGAATATTTAGTGTTCCAGGTATTCAGCCTTAATTTATGAATTAATCTAACAATGTGCCTAGGGCACGATGGTAAAGTAGCCATTTTTTAAACTAAAATTCTGCTTATGTATGTACTTTTCCATAATTTGGATTAATTCACAAGAGGACAAATCTAAGGGATTTTTTTTTAAATTTTCAGCGTTTCTATTTGCTCCTTCTTTTGCAAGACTGCCTGCTATTTCATTCCACTTTATACCACAGTGAGATGGGACCCAACAAAAATCAATTCTTATACCTAGAGTTATGAAACAATCAGTAAATGTTTTATTTAAAAAAGCAAATCTTTTCTAGCTTTGCAGTCCCAACGTGTGCAACGCTCTAGTGATTGTAAAACAGATTTGGAATCAACACACAGTAGGATTTTATATAATTGAAGAAGAAACAAGAGAGTGGTTTAGTATGTTGTTTCCTGTAGCCTTTATTATGAACGCAATAGTAAACACGAGCTAAGTCTCTCGTTGTTATTCTTTGAGGATCGTTAAAGGTCTACTTTAGAGGTTTTCGATAATTGGTCAGCTTATGCAGAAATATGAAATGTTTGATAAATTGGTGAAATAAACATCCGATTCGCTCCCGATCACACGAAATCGATCCGCGAAAGTGGGCATTTTCACCTGTAATCAAGAAAACGGGAGGTAATCAACTAAATCTTGGCATGGCTTAACTGCTCTTGGGTATGACGTCACATGAGTGTCAGCGACGGCGACAGAAAGCGATTCTGATGGTTCTTGCACATCTCGCTCGGAATTTAATTTATCATGTAAAAGCAGTGACTATGAGTGCGACAGCCAATGTGACTCTGGGGATGTTTCTGCAAGGCCTTTACCTTATCAGTTTGAACGCTAAGTTCTTTTTACCACGTCAGTTCCAGCTGGACCCTGGAAACGAGCTGTTCAGTTCCAGCTGGACACCCGAACACAGCATTCCGAAGGCGTACGGACTTTACCGAAGTCTCGAGGGAGGCTACCGACTGACTTCTTGATGCGATCACGCGTGGACAGCGAGCGGAGATTCTCCTTCCTCAAGCCTTAACACATTCATTCAATTTAACAAGTGTGATCTGCCCATAGATAAGAACAGAATAAACGTGCGACTATCGTACTCATCTGTACGAGCTCACCACTCCGCCTTCAAAGTATACGCGCACAATGCAGACGAAGTTTTTGATCCACTTTAACGGGCTCGGCAATTGTCGGAATAGCTCGTTTCCGTGGTCCAGCTGGAACTGACGTGGTAAAAAGAACTTAGCGGCCCGGCATGTTTGCACGAACCGAATCCACTTCTTTCGAGTATCTGGATCAAATAGAAATGTGTGCAAAGAATATCCGTCTCCTGATGAGCTGCTGCACTCGCCAACAGCACAATATCTGCCACCCGCTCGTGACTTTTTAGGCTGTGGGGGATCGTAACTCGTGTTGATTTCACTTGGCGTTGCCATGTTGTGTAGGTCGCGGCTGACGGACACTTCATCAAGTGACGTCACGGTTTTCGGTCTTCCGCACGGGTTTGAACAGGTGTGCAAAAGTCGTTTTTTTTTATCTATTAAATTCTTCCGGCGATTAAAAAAAAAAAAATACCATACTGTAGTTATATGACATGTAGACCTGTTTTTAACAAATTATCGAAAATCTCTAAAGTAGACCTTTAAGTTTGTCATCAAGGTCTCCTTCCTTAGGGAAACTGGTGAAACACCCTTCCCAGCGTTTTCCCTTCAGATTCAGTTTGTGGCGTGGAAGCTCTGGTTGATTGCTGTTGTCACTAGAGGCACGGGGATGAGCACGTCACTGAGCATGTCATTGAGGGATGTCACTGAGCATGTCATTGAGCATGTCATTGAGCATGTCACTGAGCACGTCAGCATGTCACTGAGAATGTCATTGAGCATGTCACTAAGCACGTCAGCATGTCACTGAGCATGTCATTGAGCATGTCACTGAGCACGTCAGCATGTCACTGAGCATGTCACTAAGCACGTCACTGAGCATGACACTGAGCATGTCACAGAGCATGTCGCTGAGCACGTACTGAGCACGTCACTGAGAATGTCACTGAGCACGTCATTGAGCACGTCACTGAGCATGACACTGAGCATGTCACTGAGCATGTCATTGAGCATGTCATTGAGCACGTCACTGAGCATGTCATTGAGCATGTCATTGAGCACGTCACTGAGCATGTCACAGAGCATGTCACTGAGCACGTCATTGAGCATGTCACTGGGCATGTCACTGAGCATGTCACTGAGCACGTCACTGAGCATGTCATATCACTGAGCACGTCACTGAGCACGTCACTGAGCACGTCAATGAGTATGTCACTGAGCACGTCATTGAGCACGTCACTGAGCATGTCACTGAGCATGTCACTGAGCACGTCATTGAGCACGTCACTGAGCATGTCATTGAGCATGTCACTGAGCTCGTCACTGAGCACGTCATTGAGCATGTCATTGAGCACGTCACTAAGCACGTCACTGAGCATGTCACTGAGCATTCACTGAGCACGTCACTAAGCACGTCACTGAGCATGTCACTGAGCATGTCACTGAGCATTCACTGAGCACGTCACTGAGCATGTCATATTACTGAGCACGTCACTGAACACGTCACTGAACACGTCATTGAACATGTCACTGAGTATGACACTGAGCATACCACCAAGCATGTCACTGAGCACGTCACTGAGCATGTCACTGAGCTCGTCACTGAGCACGTCATTGAGTAGGTCCTTGAGCAAGTCACTGAGCAACCAGAAGCTGAAGCTGTCCTGCATGTCGGTGGGGAGGGGGGGGGGAGGGTTGGAGGGAGAGCCGGGGGGGGGGGGGATGGTGGAGGGGTGGCAGGAAGTATAGCCCCCAAGTTAGTACCAGTGAAAGGTCACGACTTCTCTTCTCATTTTTTTTTTTTTTGGTATCACCTCCGTGATTGGTGATTAGCTGTGGTTGATCCTACTGGTTGACTGTTGTGAGAGATCGGTCAGCGCTCTGGCCGGGTCTTGGCTCTGTTCATGTCCTGCACCAGGTTGTTGAATATTGTTGGTGGACAGTCAACTGCCTGTGTGTGCGTGTCATCAACGGCCACATCATTCTAGAAGCTCTGTTATTTGTCGTGTCCGTGTCTAGGTATGGTGTCTTTGTGTGAGATAAAATGTGGATAGTAAACTTTCATTTGGGGCTAGCTGAAGAACACTTTGTGGTTTTCTGCTGTATGTCATGATGTGTGGGCATTGGTGGGGGGGGGGGGGGGGGGGGGCACGTATGGTGGCGTAGAGTCCGTGACACAAAGTGACTTGGTCGTCACACTGTGGGCACTCGTGGCGTCTCCTCCCCTCCCACTGCCCACAACAAACGTGTGTCAAACGAGTGGATTGTGTGTATCCCTGGTGAAGTGGTTAGCGTCTCGGACTCCCGGCTGGGAGGTCGTGGGTTCGAATCCCATCAGAGTCATGTGGGTTTGTCTGCCCCGACCGGCTCCTACCCAGAGTTGAGTTTGCTACGTGCGGGCTCAGTTGGGAAGACTGGAACCACACAGTCGAGTTTCATCCACTTAATGGATGCGTCTCTGAGAGTGTTGCTCAAATTTCCTGACCAACACTGCAGGTGTCTGTATCTCTCGGGTCTGGTTAACGCCGGGAAGTGCCAGACACGAGGAATTCTTTCAGGTTGGGAGGGCTCTGAAGAAAACGTGTATTATCCCTTTGTGGATTCCAGACCTCCTGCCAGACTCCTGCGGAGACAGGAATGGGGAATCGTGGTCTGGCACAGGAGCTCCAAGGCTGGAGGACGTCCGCTGAAGGTGGTGACATGGGTCAAGGTCACGACTGTCCACACAGCTGTCCTCTGCTTCTCCCTCCTCACTCTGCCCACTGGGGGCTCTGAGCCAGACTGCCTCTGATGAAAAGTCCTCACGTCTGGCATCCTGACTTCAATGACTTGAAACCAAACTGAAATCCTGCAAACTATCATCATCATCATCATCATCATCATCATCATCATCACCTCCTCCTCATCCTCATCCTCATCATCATTTGTAAATTATTATTATGATTATGATTCTAATGATCATTATTATTATTATTATTATTATTATTTATCATCATCATCATCATTACTATTATTATTACTATCATAATCATCATCATTTTTATTATTATTACTACTACTATTGTTATTGTTATCATAATCATCATCATCATCATCATCATCGTCATCGTCATCATCCTCATTATTATCATTATTATTGTTGTTATTATTATTATTATCATTATTATTATAACAGCATTAACTCTTTATTTACTGATAAAGTAAAAAAAATGACTAAAAAAACAAACAACCTTAAAAGAAAAGAAAAAGAAAATAATAAAGATCACAACTGTCAACTCCAAATTCAAAACACAATTACACCGCATATCATCCATTTAACCCACTTCACCATAAACACCCCCTAGTTACTAATCAATTATCAATGATCACATGAACACCTCCTAGTTACTAATCAATTATCAATGATCACATAAACACCCCCTAGTTACTAATCAGTTATCAATGATCACATGTTCCCAGACCCATAGCAACTTCCAGTGAACATTTCAAAAATTGTGAAAACCTGCAACTCCACTATCCAGTTCTGAGGGAAGAACACATGTACCCGACCGCCCTGATAACTAACACAGTCAGGGAATGAACGCTTCCAGCAGCATCACATCACATGAAGAACACATGTACCCGACCGCCCTGGTGACTAATACAATCAGGGAGTGAACGCTTCCAACAGCATCACATCACATGAAGAACACGTGTACCCGACCGCCCTGGTGACTAATACAATCAGGGAGTAGACGCTTCCAGCAGCGTCACATCACGTGACAGCCTTTTCTCTGTGCTGAATTGGCAGCCATTCTCCCCTCCCCCATCACCCCGGGGAAAGAAGAATGAAAACCAACGTAGCACTCATTCTCTGGCCCTTGTATTTCTGGGTGAAGTAGAAACACCTTTCCTTTCTAACACCAAAAGTATGGATGGCATTCAGTCAAATTTCTAACACAAAATCCATGCTTTACCCAAGCGCACCTTCCTTCAAGCTGGTCAGCCTATCGGAAAACTGCCTTGGGATAGAGGTGGGGGGTGGGGATGGAGGAAGGTGAGGGGGGGGGGGGGGCACTGTGCAAGGGATTGAATTTAACAGCCAAACTGTCCCCATGTTTAGGTTAGAAAATAGTAAACTGACCCCCACACGTCTCACAATGCGTTCAGCGTTGTTTACTGCTACCTGGCACTGCTTAGGGGAAATCCTGCTGAGACGCCGTTCAACACTGGCAGCCACTATCAGTGAAGCTTCCGAAGAAGAGTGCATAATCAGAAGTCACACACGCGCGCGTGCACGCGCGCGTGTTCGTGCGCGCGCACACACACCCACGCACACACACACACACACACACACACACACACACACACACACACACACACACACACACACACACAAACACCCTCTCTCTCTCTCTCTCCTCTCTCTCTCTCTCTCTCCCCTCTCCACCATAACCGGTCTAAGGACTACTACCGAATCAATGCAACGGTGTTTGTCTAGCCACTCCCTCTACCCACCTCTTCTCTCTCTCCTCTCTCTCTCCTCTCTCTCTCTCTCTCTCCAATAACCGGTCTAAGGACTACTACCGAATCAATGCAACGGTGTTTTGCCTCCCTTTAGACCAGTCCTCTCCTCCTCCTCTCTTCCTCTCTCTCTCTCTCTCTCTCTCTCTCTCCATACCGTCTAAGAACTACGAATCAATGCAACGTGTTTTGCCTCCTTAGACCAGGTCTCTCTCTCTCTCTCTCTCTCTCTCTCTCTCTCTCTCTCTCTCTCTTCTCCAATAACCGGTCTAAGGACTACTACCGAATCAATGCAACGGTGTTTGCCTCCCTTAGACCAGGTCTCTCTCTCTCTCTCTCTCTCTCTCTCTCTCTCTCTCTCTCTCTCTCTCTCTCTCTCTCTCTCTCCAATAACCGGTCTAAGGACTACTACCGAATCAATGCAACGGTGTTTGCCTCCCTTAGACCAGGTCTCTCTCCCTCCCCCCCCCTCTCTCTCTCTCTGTGTCGTGTTTGTGTGTGTGTGTGTGTGTGTGTGTGTGTGTGTGTGTGTGTGTGTGTGTGTGCCTCTGTCTATCTGTCTGTCTGTTTGTCCCCCCTCCTCTCTCTCTCTCTCTCTCTCTCTCTCTCTCTCTCTCTCTCTCTCTCTCTCTCTCTTTCAAGCGAAGCTGACAACGCCCCCAAGGTGACAGTACACCCTAGTTTCCGTCAGCTCAACAGGATGAAGATGATGGACATTGCCCAGCCTCAGCAAAGAATGGCCGCCTAAGACAGCCAGCGCTCCCATTAATTTTTCTTTTCAAGGCATCCCTTGCACAGCAAGGCACTAGGGCCACGACCACAACACCACCACCTCCTCGGCCATCAGCTGGAATGGTTTGCCTTCCAGAAGAAAGGTCAGCGATTGGTGGCCAGTTAGCTGCCAGAAATGACGTCATGCAGGTACGGCTGGAGTCTGGAGAACGCCACACCGCACACACACACCCCTGCCCCACACCTGCCCTCCCCCTCCCCCCCTTCCCCCTCCCTCCCCCTCCCTCCCCTTCCCTTCCCCCTCCTTCCCCTTCCCGCTGCCCTTCACTGCCACTGACCTGGTAGGTTCTCAGTGCTGTCCTCCTTCATGTGACGTGTCTTTTTGTGTCTGGTGAAACCTCGTGAAGCACATTCCACAGGTGGCAGGCAGCACTGACTCCCATGGCCACCAGAGCCAGAGCGGTGTCTCTGACCTCATTGACCTGACCTGGCCTGACCTGACCTACGGCCTGACCTCGCCTGACCTGATCTGACCTCGCCTGACCTGACCTCACTTGACCTCGCCTGACCTGACCTGACCTGATCTGACCTGACTGACCCAACCTCGCCTGACCTCACTGATCTGACCTGACTTGCTGACCTTACCTCATCTGACCTGACCTGACCTCACATGACCTCACCTCACCTGACGCATTCACATAGCACAACTACCAGTGTCATATTCGTCGCCTGCGTGATTCGACTTTCGTTGTACCCCTGAGCCACCATGACAACACTGTCCTGGATGTGTTCACATCTCATGGAGCCCGTCAGTGTAGCTGTTGAGAGTTTTGTGCAAACCGCGTTGTCTGAGAACGCAATGGCGGACTAACACGTTATCGAAACGTTACACACTGCATTTAAACCAGATGCATTTCACCTGTAACGGATTACACTTTCTTTCCAATCGGTGATAAACTTATGTCCCAGTATTCAATAATCCTCCAGGTTCAAAATCCTTAGTGAACGCGGTTAACTCCCTTTGACAGCTAGCCCCAGTGTCTAACAGCAAGGCAAGGAACTTCTGCCATTACAAGAACAACAGAATGGCAGAGACACAGGCTGGTAGCACGGCACAGAAGATCGATCACAGCAGCAAGGGGAAAATGGCCGCTCAGTTCTCTTCCCTGCAGAAATCGCCACGTCCCGCGGACAGCACAGACGCTTCCTCATCACCTCTACAGGCGTAGGGGAAACATAGAGGGGAGGTAACCTGCTTTGATTCCCGAGGACATTAGTTTAGGCCAAATGGTTCTTATTCTGATAAGAAATAAGAAATGTATAGTTTAGGCCAAATAGTTTTTACCTTAATAAGAAATAAGAAAGGTATAGTTTAGGCCAAAAATAGTAAGTATTTCATATCCTTAATAAGAAATAAGAAAGGTATAGTTTAGGCCAAATAGTTCTTACCTTAATAAGAAATAAGAAAGGTATAGTTTAGGCCAAATAGTTCTTACTTTAATAAGAAATAAGAAAGGTATAGTTTAGCCAAATAGTTCTTATTTTGATTTTTTTTAAAGTAAGAAAGGTGTAGTTTACGCTAAATAGTTCTTATTTTAATTTTTTTTTTAAATAAGAAAGGTTTAGTTTAGGCCAAATAGTTCTTATTTTGATAGAAATGAAAAAGGTATGGTTTAGGCCAAATAGTTCTTATTTTAATAGAAATAAAAAGGTATAGTTTAGGCCAAATAGTTCTTACTTTCATAAAGATAAAAAAGGTGGAAAGCGTTATTTCTTTGTGGACAAAAAACATCCTTTCAATAAAAAAAAAAAAAACTCACGAGAAGACAGAGCACTGATTGCAAAGTGCATATGCACCGTAGTCAACTAAACCCCAAAATTACATAACTGTAAAGAGATTCACAGACCAGCGCCACCCAAAATCATAACACGAAAGAGTCAGTGGACTTTACGACAGTGATGACCAACGAGTGGGTGTTATAACGGATGAACACACTGCAGGCAGGACGTATCTGGTCTGAATCCACCTTTAACCCATTTAGACCTGTGCGACCCGTGGCCAGTACCACACCGGACACGTGGATCAAACACCACCCATTCACTGCACGGCGTTGAGGGCTACACTTTTGTGTCAGAGGAGTTCCTTAACTTCACTGAAACAAACGGAAGTGACAACTCTACCGCATTCAGACTATCGAGTTGTCGCTCTGTCAGCCATATTCCTCAAACACAAGAGACGTTCGTCATATTGCGCACATCTCAACAGCTTGCTTTAAAGATCCCGATTATTTTGGCTGCATAAACAATACAACAGAAAATTCCACGAGAACGGCTCTCTAAACAACAACGCTAACAGAAAATGGGAACTATGCAAAACTGAAATAAAGGAAACTTCTCAAGCACGCTCAAACAAACACATAAACTAAAAACAGAGAAAATAAAACAGGATTGCTATCAAAGTTAGTGCAACTATACATACGCCAGTCACCAACTCAGACAATGAAGATCTCCACACAGAAACGCTGAAAACTGTTTTGTAAGTTTCGAGATCAGTCCAATTGGTCATTACAGTATCCGATTTTTTTTTAAACATTAAAGTGATGGAGGGGGAGGGAGGGATGGGGAGGGGATAGAGAGGGAGGGAAAGGAAGTGGGTGGGTGGGGTGGGGTGGGGTGGGGGTGTTTACCAATTTTGTTGTTCCCCCCCCTCTCTCTCTCTCTCTCTCTCTCTCTCTCTCTATATATATATATATATATATATAGTTTTTTGCTGTTTTGTTTATTATTTCTAATAGTTTAGTTATACTTATTTCTTTAATCAGATATGTATCAAACAACCGCTTAAGCACCCATATGCGTACACAGATTCACACATACATGCATGCATACTTGGAACTCTATAACTTTCAGTCATGCTCTAGTCTTACTCTCTTACTCACACACTCCTCTTTTCTTTTTCTTTTTTTTTTTTTTTGAATCGTCTAATATCACGATTAGTGGAAAGACGTTAAATGAATGACACACACACAACACACACACACACACACACACACACACACACACGCTGACAACTCAAAGCTGACACAGAAATGGCTGCCAAGACACAGACACATGGTATGTGGACAAGATCTAGACTTTTGTTTCTAAAAGGGGAGAGAAATGTGGCGTGTTTAATTTCTCTACAGACAGTAAACAAAGCCAGCAATACGATCACACAACTCCACACAGACAATGGTCACACTGCTGCACATCCGGCAGAGGTCTCGACCAAACAAGCCCAGTGATATACCACATATATATGATATACCATATATATATATATATATATATATATATATCAATAAACTAATAAATTCCAAGGACAAGTAACTGAGCACCATTCCAGCCATTTACAGAGCAGCTTAGTGTTAAAATGACTGCAAGAAATTTTCAATTATAAAGAAAGCTTGCTCTTATGTCTTAGATTGAAGAAATAGGGGGAGGTAAGCATTCATATCTGCAGTGGTAGATAATTCTACCTAAGTAACAGTGCTTGAGTGGGTGAATGGGGAATAATAAATGCTTCTCAAAATGAGCCTTCAGCAAGCTGATAGTCTCCAAGAGGGAGACTATCTCCAAAGGGGAGGAAACTCACTAACATATCATAATTCCTGGTCAGATACCGGTTTTTCGAAACCTGATTGTTTCTCCTCAGTGACCTCGGAAAGTGGTAATTTGACTCCTCTGCCTTTTCGGTTTTACGAAGAATGCTATCCCAGAAAAAGGCTGGTGTGTGATACCGTAGTATGTTTGTTGAGTTTTCAAAAACCAACCAAAGGTGCCACCTATATATATAAAGGAGAACAAGGCAAACATTCAAATACTACCAACATCAAGAACTTGTGAGGCCACCACTGGCTGTTGTTCATTGTAACGTCTGGTTTTCTGTATTGTTTGTGCAGTCTTTACAACATTGGTAAAGCATGCATGGAGTTTCCAAATGTAGAGATTGTGTAACACACTTTGCTCGGTATTTCTCATTCTAGTATTGAATGTATCTGTCTGTCTGTCTGTCTGTCTGTCTGTCTGTTGGTCCACTGGAGTTTCAGTTTGTCATGTGTGTGTGTGTGGGGGGGGGGGGGGGGGGCAGCGCGCGCGCGCGCGCGCGCGCACGCGCACGTGTGTGTGTGTGTGTGTGTGGGGTGTGTGTGTGTGTGTGTGTGTGTGTGTGTGTGTGTGCTTGTTTGTGTGTGAGGCAGTGCAGTGTGCCAAATTCTGAAAGCTTTCGTGGGACATGGAACCAACGAATTACGCCTGTTTGTTTGTTGTTGTTTTGTTATTTACCTCAGGGCAGCTCTCAACAAGGGACACAACTGCAGCTTACACTGAAACCTGCTTGTTTCTAACAATTACTTCCCTTTCTACTCTACTCTTCTCCCGTGGTTATGTGGTGGGCTCATAGAGTGCCGGGACCACAATGGCTGATATGTAGAAGATAGCCCTGAGGATTAGATACAGGAATCTTTCTATCATAGAGGATGACTTTGACAGATTAGTGCGTAGATCATGATTATGTATAAAACGATTAAGTTCAAAATTAACCAACACTAAACACACAGACATTGATTTCACTTTCTATACGAACACAACGGGTTTTAACGTTCACATGAAACACTGTATGCGTGAGATTAAAGACGAGTGCGTGGCCAAAATACGAACAGGAGAAATACTAAATGAGTGGCATGTTTGTTTTGAAATGTATTGAATTTGCTAAATTTAGTTATGAATGTTGTGAATGCGTGACTTACTGAATTTGATTTTAATTGTAAACTGAGTATTAGACTGAGAGCGAATCACTGCTTTCGAGCACATTTACATGCGTTACTTACATAAATTTATGAGTAATCGTGATACTCTACTGGATATGTATTCTACGGTCTTCAAGACACTCATGTTAGTCGGTAGATATACAAGGGAAGTAATCGTGCATATGGCACCAATCTAAAAACCTCTCCAGGCTGAACAATTCTAAGAGTTATATGTTCTTGAGTGGTAACAATCTAGCATACTCGTTTAACACTCTAATTTGAGAATGTCAGTTAAACTGGTGTCACGTGTTATTTGAGTTTAATGATACTGTGCGCATGAGATAATCTCCCTGATTCCGTTACAGGTTTTAGGGGGAAAACGGAAAGGAAAGAAAGGAGGAGGAGGAGGAGGAGGAGGAGGAGGGGTGGAGGAGGAGGAGGTGGATGAGGAGCAGGAGGAGATGCAAAAGAAGACTACGCATTCTGTTACAGCAACAACAACAATAACACCAACAACTACAACAGCAGCAGCAGCAAGAAAGTAGTTAAGCAGCATAATTAAGTTATTCATCCGAAAATCTCTCTCTCTCTCTCTCTCTCTCTCTCTCTCTCTCTCTCTCTCTCTCTCTCTCTCTCTCTCTCTCCCCTGTGTGTGTGTGTGTGTGTGTGTGTGTGTGTGTGTGTGTGTGTGTGTGTGTGTGTGTGTGTGTGTGTGTGTGTAATTTCTCTGGCATCTCTCTCTTTGCACTTCGATAACTGTCATCCTCGCAGAGAAAAGCTAATCTCTTGATCTGATGTAAGAACCATATCTTAAGAACTAAATTAGTACACCCGTGGCCAAAAAAGTAAATAAACACCTACGACTGACCTACATTCTGACAAGTCGAAAAAGCAGAGAGAATCTACGGGAGATTATTAGCCTCAAAATGTAATAATGATTATATTAGAAAAAGAGAAACGAACGTGACTGAAATATTCGAAATTCTTCACCAAATCAAGTTTTGCATAAATCTCATTATCTTAGCTTTCCATCTGGTGCCAAAGGTTAAATAATGATACAACAGTACTTAAGACTTATGACAGACGCACAATGTATGGCTGATAAATAATGATACAACAGTACTTAAGACTTATGACAGACGCACAATGTATGGCTGATTCAAGGATGTCTTTAAGATGATCACAGGAACCAGTAAACTATTTTTTTCCTCTGCACATTTGTTCTTGAGGTCTTTGGATTCATAATCAGAATATTCGTTCTTTCAACTCTGTGCTCGACGCCATAGTGGTATAAAAAGAAATGAAAATCATTACTTTGAAGAAAAAAGAAAACTACCTCTCTTCCTTCAACAATTGGTACAATCGCTTGGGGGGGGGGGGGGGGGGGATCATTACAGTACACCTTTCCTATTTTTGTGGACAAAATGATAACGAAGACGTTTGAAAGAACTAAAATTCAATTTAAAAAAAAACCGCGCACATGTTTGTCTTCTGCATTGTATTACAAGACATGCTCTTCTTCTGTCTGTACTTCTATGTTATCATTCTTACTTTGCAGGTGTAACTGGCGTCATATCAAAGTACACTTCCCCATTACCCCATGTGAAAAAACGACGAGTTACACAGAGTTCGTTCTCCCTTCCCCTTCGCCATCACATTCCCCCTCCCTAACTCTCCCTCCCCCCCTCCGCATCCCCCCCCCCCCCCCCCCCCCCCCCCTCTCCCTCCCATTACATTTTTGACAGAAAATCCGCATCACATTTCGGAAAGAAAATATACACAAAATATACAAAACATTCAAACAAAACAGAAAACGCTTTTTTGTCAACAAACAAACAAACAAACAAACAAACAAGCTGACCATCCTCTTTCAATCCACGTTTCCTATAAAACATAGTCACAATTAAAAAAAAAAAAAAAGTGTTTTTTTTACTCATCCTCTGGCCAATATAAAGATATATTTGCAGTCTGCTTATGTTTGTTGTTGTTGTTGTTGTTTTGCTATTGGTGTTGTTATTCCTGATGTTGTTGTCGTTCTTGCCTCTGATGTTCCTGGTGATTTTTACGTTGTTGTTGTTGTTGGCCTCGCCATTTTGATGTTCATGCCAGAAGTTGTTCTTGTTGTTGCTGTTTCTGTTGTTGTTGTTTTTCTTCTTGATTTCGCTTTTGTTGTCCTTGCTGTTGTTCTTATACTTGTTGTTATACTTGTCGTTATTCTTGCTGGTGTTATGGTCGCTGTTTTGTTGATGTTGTTGTTGTTTGCTGTTGTTCTTATTTGTGTTGTTTTCGTTGTTGCTGTTGTGGTTGTTGTGGTTGTTGTTGTTCTTGTTGTTCTTCACATTGCTGTTCTTGCTATTGTTGCTGTTGTTGTTGCTTTTCTGTTGATGTTCGCCCTGTTCTTGTCTTTGATTTATTGTTGTTTCAATTGTCATCGATCTCATTGCTTGTGTGTGTGTGTGTGTGTGTGTGTGTGTGTGTGTGTGTGTGTGTGTGTGTGTGTGTGTGTGTGTGTTCTTGTTTTCATAAATGTTGTTCTCAATGTTGTTTCGTTGTTGTTGCTTTTGTTGTTGTCTATGTAGTCTTTTATATTGTCTGGGATGTTGCCATTATTGTTGTTCTTAATGTTCTCACTGTTTTTGTTGTTATTGTCGATCTCAACATTCTTGCCTTGATTGTATTCCGTTAATTGTTTATGTTGTCGCCGATATATATACATACATATATATAAAATCAAGAAGTCGTCCACTCAATGCCTCCCTTCTTTTATTGTCATTCAAATTTTCGCCTTTTTCAAGGCTTCATCAGGAATATTATCCACTTTTCTTCAGCTGCCTACACTCTGAGTGTAGAAGGGAGAAGAAGGGAAGGCATTGAGTGGACGACTTCTTGATTTTATATTGATCCAGTAATGGTTTTACCGTCCAGACTCTTTCAGCTGCTGGAAGCAGTGCCATTTTTAGCGTTGGGTTTTCTTTTTTTACCTACATATACATACCAGCTTAAAATAGGATTTTAAAGTGGAAAAATTAAAACGTACAAAATTGTTTGGAGCCAAATGCTCTCCTCAGGGTGAACAATCTGGGCACGCCATCGGTGTTATATCGTGTGGTGTGTGGGCGTGTGAGCTCTGCGCGTGTGGCACGTGACCTGTAGATTTTTTTATCTTTTTGGGGGCGCGTTCAGGGGGGAACGTGCCAAGGAATGGTGCATTGACAAGGATTTCCATTTATGCCTGCAATTGTTTATCATTTCTACTTTAGAGTTCAGAGATGCTAGATGGGGTTTACATAATATCAGCCACTTTTCTGTAGTACACAAGTTGCATTTTTTAGAAATGTTGTTGTATGGTGTTGCTCTTTTTATAATTTTCCATGATATGTTGT
>CM065740.1:52450050-52452550 GCA_033310375.1 Conus canariensis
TCTGTTGTGTACTCCTTGGTAGAGAACCGCATTGAGAAGCCATTGAAGTACTTCTTGAGCATGTCGCGGATGTTCTTTGGCACATGGTACATCTCAAGAGCCAACTGTATCATCTCATGGGGCACAGATCCATATGCGTTTGCCAGATCAAGCCACACTACGTCCAGGTCTCTCTTTTCTGTTTTTGCTTTTTGGATTGCGTCCCAGATCATTGTGGCGTGTTCTACACAGCCAGCCACGCCTGGGATGCCACCTTTCTGGACTGACACATCCAAGTACTTGTTTTCCATCAGGTACTTGGTCAGCCTTGCTGCCATGACAGAGAAGAAGATTTTCCCTTCGACGTTCAGTAGTGATATTGGCCTGAACTGGCTGATGTCACTTGAGTTTTGCTCTTTGGGGATGTACACACCATCTGCCGTCATCCACTGGCCGCTGATCTTCTGGTTTCTCCAAGCCGATCGCAGCAGCCTGTGGAGCCACTCCAGCACCTTGGGACATTTCTTGTAAAGCTGGTAAGGTATTCCGTTTGGCCCTGGTGATGATTTGGCTCTGGCTTTGTCGACCACCTTCTTGATTTCCGCCAACGTTGGAGGCTTGCCATTGAACTGTTCCTCAGGGTTTGTTGGCCACACCAGACCTTGAATGTCGAGTGGTGCTTTGCTCTGTGGGTCAGAGTATGTTTTCCTCAGATGCTGCTCAAGAACTCCTTTGTCCACACTTAGGGTCCCAGATTTTGGCTGCTTAAACAGTGTTCTGGCAAACTGGAAGGGGTCTCTGAAGAAGCGCTCTTGTGTCTTCTTCTTTTTGCTCTTCCTCTTCCTCGCAGATTCCGCTTTGCTGAGGGCGCTGTGTTTTTCTTTCAGGTCTTTCCACAGTTTTTCCAAGCCTTGTTTTTCAGCTGGCAATGCGGTCTTCATTTGCATCTTGAGGTTTTTCTTTTGGACCCTGATCTTGTCCATCTTTTCTTGGCGTCTGGATTTCTTTGGAGGTGTTTTCTCTTTGGGCAGTTTTGCTCCATAGGCGTCTCTACATGTGGCATACACAATGTCCCCATATGTGGCTAGTTTGTGTTCCAGGGTGCTTTTCCCTATCAGTGCATCGAGTCTTTGGACGATTTTTGCATCCAGTTTCTCCCAATCTTCAGTTTCGTTTGCTCGTGGCAGGTTGAGTTTCAGGCGCCTGGCATCGAGGGCCTGTGCAAATTCCTCATCCGAACCAACAGCGTGGATGTCCTTGGCACTGTGGTTTAAATCCTGGCCTTGGTCTTCCGACGTCTTATCTGCTGATGCAGTGCGCTGCTGCTCATTCAGATGAGTCTTCACACATCCCATCTTTGTTCTGTGGATCTTCATGCCACGAGTGGTAGCGAAACGCTTTCCACAGACACATGGATATTCCATTTGGTCCATGTTCATAGTCCGTTTGGGATTTGCAGTCATGATTGGTTGAGCACCGATGGATTCATCATTCTCTCCCCCTTTCGGTGAATCCTGGGAGCATCTTTTCCTTTTATTCTTAGTAGCCACATGTTTAAGGCAAAGTGGGGAGCCAGCCCACAGAGCCCTTGGTTCTGGTCTTTCCCAGTGTCCTCCGGTCTTTCCCGGACGTCCTCCGGCCTATTCCCGGAAGTCAATGGTTTACCCATGCATCAGTAGAAAGAAACTCGTGGAGAGCGTGGCAGCAGAGAGTCCTCAGAAGAGAAGCCCCCTTCAAGCAAGTGTTTAACATCGAAGTTGGAATGCTCGATGCGGCAGGCTGAACAATGATCCTATCCTCTCTGCATGTTTTCGCACTTTGAACAATATACGCGTGCTTCCTAATGTTTCAGTTGAACTCGGTTCGTTGTTTTACTGATGGGGCTTATAGCCAGTGTCTTGCACCCCGAGGAAGGCCAAAGGTCAAAATGCACATGTTGTGCGTCTTTGGGTAGCTTTGAAATTCTCTCTCTCTCTCTCTCTCTCTCTCTCTCTCTCTCTCTCTCTCTCTCTCTCTCTCTCTCTCTCTCTGTGCGCGCGTATGTGTGTGTGTGTGTGTGTGTGTGTGTGTGTATGTGTGTGTGTGTGTGTGTGTGTGTGTACACACACACACACACACACACACACACACACACACACACACACATATATATATATATATATATACATATACATACATATCTTTTATCCTGAATGAGTGACCATACTGTGTTGACAACACTCCGGTCCCATTGTAAACAAGGCGTTGCATGTGACCCACTTTCAGTCAGCTGGGCGTGTGTACACACACAGACACACCACGTACACCACACGTACACCATTCTCCTCGCTGTACGCGTCAGCCAGTTCGTACTCCGAGGTCTGGACGAGCGAAAGGTCTCTCTTCTTCTTCTATTCCGGTGAGTGAGAGTTTCTGAGAAAGTTGCGCAGTTATGAGTTCGATTCTAGGGATGGTAAGAAATAAGCCGATTGCGAGAAGTTGGTAGATGAACAACAACAGGTCTGGGTGATTTGGAGCAGTG
>CM065740.1:52462550-52465050 GCA_033310375.1 Conus canariensis
GGTAGGTCAGGAGAGACTGAGGAAGAGGGGGAGCAACGAATGAGAGAGGATACATACGTCCGTGGGGGGGGGGGGGGGGGGATGGGAAGGGGGGAGATGGACGCGAGGGAATGGGGAGAAAGATACAGAAAGAATATAAGACTTGGGTTTTCAGATTTGGAATCGGTCTTCTCATGCTTCGTGTGAGTGTGGCATAATAGTTCGTGCGTGCCAAGCCAGGGCGCTCCAGTTACCACGATTTCCAGTATTAGGAGGGAATGAGCTCTGAGAAAAAAAAAAGAGCAGGAGGGAGGAGGGGAGAGCAGTAGGGAGAGAGGGTGGGGCAAGGGGGGTTGGGGAGGGAGAGAGGAGAACAGTGGTGACTGAGGGGCTGGGTGTGTGGAACAGAGGAGAAGGGACACTGCCAGTAACTCATTCCGCTCTGCCAATAACCCACTCCACTCTGCCAATAACCCATTCCGCTCTGCCAATAACCCGTTCCGCTCTGCCAATAACCCATTCCACCCTGTCAATAACCCATTCCACCCTGCCAATAACCCTTTCCGCTCTGGCCCATTCCACTCTGCCAATAACCCATTCCACTCTGCCAATAACCCATTCCACTCTGCCAATAACCCATTCCACTCTGCCAATAACCCATTCCACTCTGCCAATAACCCATTCCACTCTGCCAATAACCCGTTCCACTCTGTTCCATTCCACTCTGCCAATAACCCATTCCGCTCTGCCAATAACCCATTCCACTCTGCCAATAACCCATTCCACTCTGCTAATAACCCATTCCGCTCTGCTAATAACCCATTCCACTCTGCCAATAACCCGTTCCACTCTGCCAATAACCCATTCCACTCTGCCAATAACCCATTCCACTCTGCCAATAACCCGTTCCACTCTGCCAATAACCCATTCCACTCTGCCAATAACCCATTCCACTCTGCCAATAACCCATTCCACTCTGCCAATAACCCATTCCGCTCTGCCAATAACCCATTCCACTCTGCCAATAACCCATTCCACTCTGCCAATAACCCATTCCACTCTGTCAACAACCCTTTCCACTCTGTCAATAACCCATTCCACGCTGCCAATAACCCATTCCACTCTGTCAACAACCCTTTCCACTCTGTCAATAACCCATTCCACTCTGCCAATAACCCATTCCACTCTGTCAACAACCCTTTCCACTCTGTCAATAACCCATTCCACGCTGCCAATAACCCGTCATCTAAGTAAGCCAGATAGCTGTGTTTAGCACTATGCTCACTGTCACTCATTGTTTTCAGGTCGGGTGCTCTATGTTTGTCGGCTGTCTACAATAACAGTAGTCGGGCAGACCAGGTGGTCAGTCTGTGCTGGTTGGCTGCACAGCGTTACAGCGGCTGGAGAGATCATCTACTGACTTCACACTACCAGTGCAGGTAAGGAGAAATGTTTTCTGATTGACTCTTAACTGCCACAGTGGCCAAGTCAATCTGGTCAGAAAGAAGAATGTAGGAAGTTTTCATTTTTGTTAAACTCTGTGTCTTTTTATCATCATTGCCAAACATAACGCGTTGAGGAAGTTTTCTTTTTTGTTAAACTCTGTGTCTTTATATCATCATCCCCAGAGAAAACACGTTGAGGAAGTTAACACGTTGAGAAAGTTTTCATTTTTGTTAAACTTTGTGCCTTTATATCATCATCCCCAGAGAAAACACGTTGAGAAAGTTTTCATTTTTGTTAAACTCTGTGTCTTTATATCATCATCCCCAGAGAAAACACGTTGAGAAAGTTTTCATTTTTGTTAAACTCTGTGCCTTTTAATCATCATCGCCAAAGAAAACGCGTTGCCTTTAGCAGCTTGATGTTAATTGCCAAACTTCAAGCAAGCAAGAACAGACAGGTAGCTTTTATGAGGATGGTTGTGGAGGAAGTGGGGGGGGGGGGGGGGGGGGGGGGGAGGGCAGGAGGGGGAAGGCAGAGGGCCGTTATTACCTGTATGACTCGAGTGTGGTGTACATGCATCTCTTTGTCATATTTTCAGTTTTGCCTCCGTTAACGAATGCTATAATCAACAGGCTGGTCTGAAGCAGAAGAGAGTAGAATCCAATTTTTGTTCAATATAGAGATGGTCAGGCCAGACAAAAACAGTTCGGATGTACATGTATACCTCTGTTCCTCTTTGTTTGTCTCACCCACCCCTTTGTCCTTCATCTGTTAGATAGGTGGACGTCAGGGCGTATGCACATGGTGCATATCCAACCGCCCACACCCCTCCGTCCACTTTAGAATTTTTTTAAAAACAAAAACAAAAAAAGGGGTGGGTGGCGCTCGTTAACATGGTTCAGCACTTTTTATCATGACTTTTCATTGTGGCATTGAATTATTACAGGAGTGCACATATTTGCATCATTTAATTAAAACAAATTCTGGGAGGGAGGAGAGAGGGAACAGGGGTTCAGGGGGTTAGGGGTTCGATCCTTCTATCCCTCTCAGGTGTTTGGCGGCCTTAAATGTACCC